>OX596252.1:11197427-11472272 GCA_951394255.1 Polyploca ridens | reverse complement strand
TCGACGATAGAATCCCGCTTCTTTTACTCTAAATGGTTCAAAATCCCGCTTTGGCCGAAAAAATATCTGGCAACGCTGGTGTGAAGAGATTTCTTCAGGGTCGGCAACGCGCTAGTGATACCCCTGGTGTTGCAAGCGTCCAAAGGCTACGGTAACTGCTTATCATCAGGTGGGCCGTATGCTTGTTTGCCACCTTAGTGGTATAAAAAAAAAGTCCTGCACGCTACCTCGTGCTCCGCTTCACGGGAAGCCGGAATTAAAACCCTGTGCGGAGATGTGTTGTCAGAATCAAGCCACGCGTATTCATTCATACAATTCGCTACTATGCAAGACGCTTCGGTGCGTAAGCACTTGTTTTGACACATACAATCTCGAAATCACACAATTGGGTTATCTGTAATATATCTGATACTTATCTCAAGTTGTTTATAACTACGCATTTATTTCGTCACCTGTGGTCCTGCCTAAAATATGCTGATACCTTTATATCATAGGATTTCTTTTATTTACTTATTAACTTCTCTTTTTACTTTCAGTGTACTGGTGGTCCGGCGCAGCAGTCACCTACGCCATAGGATCAGTGCTCCTTATAATTCCAGCTGTGATGTTGTATAGACTGAACATATGAATAATGCAGATTTTACACTGCCCATTTACTCGTAATAAGAACAAGCAATAATTTTTATCTTATATTTTTACTTGCACTATTTATCGTGCCTTTATAACTATTCTGTCCAGTTTGTATTAACTTTATACTTACCTACTATTTATTATTTTATTTACGTTATTGTATTTTTGATAATTTATCTCAAGTAACAGTATTAAACTTTAATTGGTTCATACATTCTTGTGTTTATTTTTTTCCATCTGTTTCAATAAAATATTGTTCAAAGATAAAGACGTGACTAACATATGAGTCTCACTTAACTTCCGATAAACATACTTATGAATTTTATATGCCTAAGTGAATTACAATAACCGAACTACATTATAATAGTTACCACATTACCGTTTATGTGATGATTTGGTGGATAAAGGCATGGACGTTGTACAGGTTGGTTAACTAAACCTGGCACGTTCACAGGACTCACACATATGCAATCTCACGATACAGTATGTTTTATTATTTTATTGCTTGGTCGGCCAATTATAATGGACGAGTGAAAAAGAACCACTATATTTATAAATAATTGGCAGTAGCAAACGATAACCGTCTCTTTCATACTAATGAGGTAGACCGCGCGCGAGCGAGTGAGACGTACAGACTTTTCATCATGCGCATGCAGTGCGATGCCAAGCCGCGCGCTTATTCACAACACTACACAAGCGCAACGTGTAAATGTGTGTCGTGTTGAACGTGCCAGTTTTAGTTGACGAGTTAACCGACCTTGTTCATTACCCAATCACGTCATAAAATATATGTTTGAATTTTGATGATATAATTAGTACCTACTTGCTGTGACTGAGTATAACAGGTAAAATAGCTTTCGCTGCGTGAACCCCACAGACACGGTAATGGTGCCGATTCTGTTGTAAATCGCACTAAACTAATTTTAATCACATCTCATCTCTTTCTTGCAAACATGATTGAAAAAGGATAGAACATATTTTAAGTTGTCAAATTAATCTTTGCCGTCTATTTTGCGTGTATTTAGGCGTAACCGCGATAGATGGCGACTAAAATTATATTGAAAACAAGCATTGGACTAATTTGACAGGACTAAATTTCTTACATCTTTTTCTTATGTTCTTTGTTAGAAAGAGACATAGTGACATTAAAATTAGTTTAGTTGTGAACAACAGAATCGGGGCCAATGTTACTTAAAGCCATGCTTAAAGCTAGAATACCTATATTATTTTTATTATTCTGTGCTTTAATCGCTGCGTTACCATGGAAACAGTAGTCACAACACCATAACGTGAAATAAATTGAAAATACACGCAATGCCCTTATTTAGTAGTAAATTCTCGCCAAAAACGATTCCTGTAAGACGGCAAGACACTTCTGTGATAAAAAACGAGTTCGGTAGTGATTATGCGGCAAAGGAGTTATCTATAGATGTGGGGCCTTTGAAACTGAAACTAGGAGACTTTGAATTATCTTATGATGAAGGACAGTGGATTCCGGGTAAGTACAACAATATCACTTTCAAATGGTTTAAAAAACTGCTTTATTTCGGTTTTACCTGTAAAAACCCAGCTAAGGGTAACCCTTATCGAGGATGGACCCAGATGTTTTTGAGGGTGGCTTTAACCCCTAACACCTTTCTTTATTACAAAACATGGTTTAAAGCAAACCCAGGTTTTACTGTCACTTTCTAACGTCATATAATAAAAAGAGAGGGCTATTTTAAAACCTGCTATTTTTTTTTACTGTTTATAGGCCTGTGTTTGAACGCAATCTCACCATGGTAAGTGATGATGCGGCCGAAGGTGGTAAGCACACAAAGCCTAGAAGGAGCTGGCTCTCAAGTGCAGCTGTCGGAACACACCGAAAGGTGCTTGGCGACAGATTTTCAACATGAGGGGGGTAGCCAGCCAAACGGGTACTACAAAGTACCCTACCACCGTGCGTTTCCTCACGATGTTTTCCTTCACCGAAAGCTCAAATCTCATTGTAGGATTCGAACCCGGGACCTTCGTCTCGGTATCCGACGTCACTACCACTGAGCTATCATCGCCTTAAACCATGTTTTGTAATAAGGGAGTTAGACGCCCCTTGGACCCGCTAGGGATATACCGGGTGGCGATTTCGAGATGGCATATTTTCGAAAGCTATGTTGAGTTAGTCATTCTGAAAAACTTTTACTAAGTCAAAAACACTGACAACTCGAAAAAAAAATATTTTTTTCTCACATTATTATCGAGCTAAGTTGATTGTATTTTGAGAATTCAGTATTGGTCCCATAGAAAAAGTTATTCAGCAGGACTAACCCAACTTAGGTTTCGAAAATATGCCATCTCGAAATTTCCACCCAGTATAATGTAGCAATGAAAAATAATTAAATATCCGATTTATAGCGTTTCTAACGATAAATTGCTTATTCCACTATTATTATTATTTAATGAAATTTATATTATTCCAGTGAATTAGTAATCCCCTTAAAAAAACACCCAGTAAAATGTTTTGTGGTTCTTATCAAAAAGTCATTTATTCAGTTTAGGCCCTAGTAAGGCACTTATATATAACAGGTGGAGATTTCGAGATGGCATATTTTCGAAACCTATGTTGGGATAGTCATGCTGAACAACTTTTACTATGGGACCAACACTGAATACTTTTCGATCATAATATATGAAAAGTAAACATTTTTTTTTTACTTTTCATACATTATGATCGAGCAAGGTTGACATTTACTACGGAAAATAATTTTTTTTTTTGAGAATTCACTATTGTTTCCATAGTAAAAGTTGTTCAGCATGACTATCCCAACATAGGTTTCGAAAATATGCCATCTCGAAATCTCCACCCAGTATACTTATATACCACATTAACGTTTATGTGTATACTTAGAGAGTTCTTATTTCTACCAATATTTCATTACATTGGTTTCCACAGCATCAGGTAAATCCGGTGCAACACACAAAGAAAACATTCGACTCAAGAGTGAATTAGAAAGGCTGGAAGAGGAGAATAACATGTTACGATTAAAATTCGAAATACTGCTGGACATGATGACTGATAAGACTGTAGAGGCCGAACAAGCTGAGATGCAGAGAGCACAGAGCTTGGGATCTTTGAAGCAGAGAAGTAAAAAGAGATGGTAGCATAGCATGTAACAATTAAATATTACGTTATGATAGTTTGTATAGTTTATGGATTAAATTAAAATACTTTACCGAATATCTTTATGTTATGTTTATTTGCTCCCCTATTCCTATTACTTACTGTTGCAAGGTCTTTGAGCTTGTGTAAGGAGCCTAAAATATTAGTGATTGATTGAATAATTCAGCTCATCAAATCATGAAACAAAATGTTAAAATAAAACTGAAGGTGAGATATACAAAGTGAACTAGCAACATTTTGCTGGTTAATGATTGGATAGCATTTGTATACTTTGTAAAATATAGCTTGATCTCTGCGACAGTTGTTTGAGTAATATGAAAATTAACCTTATGGCTTTAGCATAAGGTTTATTTGTGTCATCATAAAATCAACCACAGATTAAACAGATGAACCTTATTGTAAAGCTATAAGGTTAATATTCATATGACTCAAACAACTGTCGCAGAGATCAAGCTATCTTTTACAAAGTATAGGTAATTTATTTCCAGTATTAAGTTGGTCGAAGTCATAACCGACTTACTAGTACAGTATGAGGCACGAGTGGTGAGCACAGATAGGCAGTAGTGAGGGCAAGCTCGCGCATGTACACTTTTGGCCAAATCACAGTAGCCAAATGACACGCGAGAATCCAATAGACGACAAGCATCGACTGACGAACCAATCGGTGCTCGGCGCTCCCCCGCCAAACAGACGAAAAATTAACTACTGCGCAGGTGTCAATCTGTGCTCACGACTCGTGCCCCTTACTTATACTGAGGAGGTACGACGCGGACACGGAAATTAAACCAATCCATATAAATATAAAAACTTTACTTATGTAACAACACTTTCTCTTATGTAACATATCACAATATCTTCAATAAAAATAGATTAGATTTACGGTTTTTAAATAACGATTAATTAAGATTCGGACATCGGTTTCTAGTGTGGCCTTCTTGTCGACAATGGCCGCACTTGCGTACGCGCGCGTTCCCAGTTTCAGCCCCGCCTTCCCCTCGGGAAGTGCTGCCCCGCCCGCCGCCGCCGCGTCCGCGACCGCGAGTTCTTGTAGCAGTACTTGAACCCCATTCTGTATCAAAGTTTTAAAATGTACAACCCCTATGACCAAATGCTGTTGATGGACAGTTGAAGTAGATAGTTGTCGGAACTTCGTTAGCGCGATGTAGGATATTGTGGCGCCATCTATCATTCGAGTTTGAATTACTTTATTTCGACTTAATCACATCGTAAATGTGACCGTTCAATACTTGACCATATATACAATAATAAATGGGTTTCATTGTTGTAGTTCTCATGCATACCCCCAAGAACATAAAACTTCTTACGTAATATAATACTGTCTAGTAAGAGGTACAAAATAATGCATGAGAACAATAGTTTGAGTTAGGTCAGTTAAATCCTTTGACAGGCGATCCGCGCGGGCGAGGATAGCAATAAATATCCTGGGACTAAATAAATATCAAATAGAAATCAATGGTTATTTTTTAACCGTAAATCAAGGGATTAAACTACGTATTTTTTTTTACGGAATAGGCGTCACTCGAAAAGGATGACTAAAGATATCTAAGTATAAAATACTTCAAAATTTTAACTTACCAGCGTTAGGGGCACTATCAGCCCATTGGAAAAAATTACAGCGTTCATTGAACTCTTTCGGACATCCGTAGAATGATCGGCCTTTATTTGGACCTTCTTTATGTACTGTTAACCTGTAACAAGACAAAGCTAAAAATCTATACCGAATACTTGTGCAGGCAGTACTAATTAATTAAGAGTTTTTTTTCAAAGTCTATGTCGTATTTAGGGCACTTATGAAGGTAGCTACTGAAGTTACCACCAGTTCGCAAGTCAGCCTTCAACTGAAAAGAACAGGCAAGAAACTCAGCATGGTTAATTTTTTTTTATATTATTTTTTTTCCAAAACATTATACATACATACTTATTTTTTTTTTATTTCTATGCCAATCCACTTAGCGGTAGGTAATTCATTCAATAATTACAACGAGAAGTCATCATCATCAA
This sequence comes from Polyploca ridens, assembly GCA_951394255.1. Taxonomy (NCBI): domain Eukaryota; kingdom Metazoa; phylum Arthropoda; class Insecta; order Lepidoptera; family Drepanidae; genus Polyploca; species Polyploca ridens. The sequence goes on along the minus strand of OX596252.1, from coordinate 11,466,463 downwards.
CATATAATGCCCCACTGCTGAAAATATGCTTCCTTTCACAAATGAGGGTGAAAGGGAATGGGCAGATACTCCACCACGCATGCCCACTGCGGATTGATGGAGGTGGGCTAGTGGTCAACCTACTGTTAGCGTTTTCAACCCTGGGAGGCCTCCAAATAGCTTAACGACTATCACAATTAAGTACTAACCGGGACCAACGACTTTACGTGCTTTCTGAAGCACGGAAAACGCACGACGCGGTCCTGGATGACCTGGATGGGTATCCAGGTACCGGCCTCACCGGTGGTAGCTTAACTTTACTACCTTTTTTTTCACAAAGAACCACCCTCAGATCATTTGGAGACTTCACTGTTAATAAAAAACACTTACTTCTTACAAGCTACTCCACAGTTGCACTTAACATCATCATCGTTAGATGGGAAGCTGTCTCTATCAGTGCTAGGAGTGATGCCCCAGCCTCTAGGGCGGGTGTTGGCCCCACTGGACGATGGTTGTGAGTCACCCCAAGAGTTGGTCGACTGTGGTGGAGTGTCTAAGTTTGGCACATTCTCCGATTCTGGTGCCCACAGGAAGAAGTCACAACCGCCCATCTCTTGGCATTTGTAGAATTTTTTGCCTGTTTGAAAAGAAAATTAGTTATTAATCATATTTTATTAGTGCTGAAATAGAAGTATTCGTAAATAAGAAAAATAGTCACCGCCAAGTCTACAGAATAGGAAATTCTAAAATTGCAGCATTCTTACTTAAAAAATAAAAAAGTTTTTTTTTGTAACTAGCTGACCTCCGCGGTTTCACACGCGTACTTTTTTTTTGCGCGGAACCCTAATCCTCTAATATAAAAGTAGCCTATATTTATTTTTATAACACCAGCTATCTTCCAGTGAAAGTCCCATCCAAATCGGTCCAGACAAAGACAACAAAATAAAAATATATTTTTTGGTAAGTACCATATATACTTTCAGATGCATTTAGTAAAAGGCTGTCATTTTGACATTACAAACAGCCACTCCATTTTTTGTATTTAAAGATGTATAGATTTGGATTAGAATGAGAAAGGTATGTACATAAAATAAGAATTACATACTTACCAAAATTTGCAGTCTGCTTTCGAACTGTCAGCAAAACAGCCGGTTTATTGCATCCACATAAGACATTATTGTCATCTGCACCTCCTGTGTTTCTAGGAATAGCCATACTATTGCTTGTTGGATTTTGAAACCTATTTGGCGCGGGTGGCGGTACAGATTGCCTTGGTTGGCTATTGTTATTGGGCCTTTGAGCTGTTCTTGATGGCATAACGCTCGCTGTATTTTCTCTTGGAATATTATTGCTAGGTCTAATATCATTATTAAGTCTAGCATTATTACTGCTTGGTCTATTGGTATTATTACTAGTAGGTCTATTGGTATTACTACTAGGTCTATTGGTATTATTAGTTGCTGTTGTGGCAACAGCTTTCACACTGGAAAGATTTATTCGAAGCAGTTCTAAAAAAGATGTGTCACAGCCTCCTATGCAAGTGGTGTATGGCGGTGGATACAAGTGACTTATGGAATTATTTCTCCATTCGAATGTCACTTGTTTGTAATTAGGGCCACACTGCAACAAACATGTTTTTTTTTACAGAGTGATAAATATGGCTTATTCCTGAAATCCCCCCTGAGAGAATCCCCCTCAGGGGGGAAAACTGGACTCTAATGTAAAAAAAATCCAGAAATCCCCCTTTGCATTTTGACTTATTCCACTTTTCCCCCCTGAGCGAAATTCTCTCAGGGGGGAAAATTGGACACTGACGTAAAATAAGTCCACAAATCCCCCTTTACATTTTAGATTATTCCACTTTTCCCCCCTATTTTTAATTTTAGTTTCTACACCCTAAATAAATAGAATAAATTTAAAAAATAGAATATAGAATAAAATTAGATATAGATTCTATTAAATTTAATAAACAAAAAAAACGAGAATATAATATATAAATCAGTCTTTATTTCTTCAGTGAATTTTTTATTAATAAAATGTGACAAAGAGAACAAAGAAACAATCACAAACAAACAGCGATGAGGGAAATCGGCTATAGTCAAAATAATAGTTAAAACAATTTAAATAAAATACCTACCTATAAAGACTAAATAATTTAGCCAGTGTTCGTTTTTGAAAGTTTTCTTACTTAAATATAAAACAATTAACAAGTTTTTCGGAAATTTGCAGTAAGTAAAAATTAAGTACAAACATAAAAAATCATAATATAAAAAATCTCTTGTGGACTCCGATTGACCAGTTATAAGACAACATACTAATACAAAAAAAATGTTATTATACGTGTAGTTTTGTGCTGAATGCTAGTGCACCGAGAGTATAACAATCACAAACGTACAACAATAAAAAAAACTATGTAAGTAATGCTAATAACAATCAAAAATAATAAAATTTCAACGTAAAAATAAATCATATGGATAATACACCGAGAGTAAAACAATCAAAAATCTACAACAATAAAGATGTGAGTATTGCTAAAAACAATCAAAAATACTAACGATTCAAAGTTCTAGATGACAAATAATAAATCTTTATATGGTAGAACTATACTAAATTACTAAATCTAAATAATAATAAACTAATAACTAAAACTAAAAACTAAGAAAGCTAAAGAAATGTAAGAAGAACATAAAAATCACCTATATTAACAAAAATTATCTTGCTCTTAAAATAATAAAATGCAACTTATTTCAATTTTTCTAGGAAATGTCCTATTGTTATGCTCCCGCTAGCTAATTCCATTTATGTCTCGTGAATAAAGTTACTTGTCTCGATACCTCCTTTCGTTCTATTCCTCACGTGAACATTTTTCGACACTTTTTTGGCACAAACTTCATTAACTGATGCATCTTCAAACAGAACATTCAAAAGCTGTGTGAGGTTGGGTTGTTTTTTCGATACAATACCATTAATTTTTTTATGCCACGCTTCTAAAAGGTTGGTAGTCCTGTGACGTTCGCTAAAGACGCACCAGATTTTCATAAAGTTCTCGTCATTTAGCCATTTTCGTAACATATATTGGCGAAATTTTTTGCTGTTATTGTCGTCTGGGCTCTGGCTGGCTACATAAAACCACCCATTAGTAATTTGTTTTTGTGGTAAGAGAGGCAGAACAGCGGATAGTGCCACTTGTCTTTTCAGGACCTTAGATGTAGTTAAATTTAAAGCACGTCCTTTCTTCCAAATCGCTCGTTGGTAGTGGAAATAGCATCCTTTTCCATTTCTTGAATATTAAATTATTGTAATGTTTTTTTTTTTTTTATTAAAATTTTATAAATAATGATTTATAAAAACCATTAAAATTACTAATACTTTGACTCGCGGTTAAAAAAATAACAATTACCTTAATTGTTATTATAGGACGCGCGTCTCTCACGAGAACCAACGGGTTGGACATAGCATGGTATTTTCAAGGGGGATTTCTGGACATAGACTTTTTTAATTCCAGTTTTCCCCCTCAAGGGGGATTTATCAGGGGGGAATTCTGGACTTTTTTTTTTAGTTTCCATTTTTCCCCCTTAGGAGGACTGTCAGGGGGGATTTGTGGAATAATTAGCTTTGTAGATTCCAGTTTTCCCCCCTAAGGGGGATTATCAAGGGGGAATTCTGGACTTTTTTTTATAGATTCCACTAATCCCCCTCAGGGGGGATTTTTAGGGGGGATTTCAGGAATAAGCCATAAATATGTATTCATACTTTATGGCCAAGTCATAAGGTATATTTTATTTTATGTGAAGTTATTCTGGTATTTTAACATTCAATCATAAAGGGTGAAAGAATGCCTGATCAAATAAGTATGTATATTAATATACATTATTAGGTAATATTATAAAATATTTATACTTACTATAGAACAAGTGTCTGGCAACACTTTTAATGTTTTCACAACGGAAGGAAACCACACAGCATTCTTGCAGTTAGGAAATGACAGGCAGCTGATATAAAATTCATCGGCTGTATTCTTCTTCTGTCGCACCACCATATCCGAACCGCACTTTGGACATTTAAAAACTGTAAACAATTTTATTAATTCAGTATTATTTCCCTCTTATCGTTCACCACACAGACCCTCAGTTGTTTTATTTTATTGAATATTCTTTTGAGTTCAATAAAATGTAATAGTCAGGCATTCGCCGCCCGGTTCCCTACCAACATAACTTCCCCGAACACTTGGTAATGACTCTGTACTAATGATTTAAATACCTCAAGTTTTACATATAAAAAGACAGCCGATAAATTAAATGTATTACCTGAAGGCATATGGGCAGGCAACGCTTCAGCACTGGGTACATATTCATTAGGACGTTCACTGAATCTCTCAGCTAATGCACTGTCTATTTTGTTTGCCTCTGCTGTTACTTGTATGTATACTTCCTTGTATTTTGCTATCTAAAAACGAAACTTAGATATTTGAAGGAACTTCAAATAAGACAGTTAATATATAATTTGTGTTTGTGTGTAACTGTGTGTCTATACATAGTGAATGTTATTAATTAACTTTGGGATTTAAAATTTTCTAGCATATTCGACACGGTCGCAGATCAGATTGTATTAGGTAAGGTAGTCGAGGACATATCTCATAATTTCAATCAATAGTTTAAGTTGTTGAATTTCCCTAAGTGTATACAGTAGTACCCAACTGATAAGGCGCGTCGTGAATCTTCGTTCGCACAGTAAATAAAGTATGGCCCCGAAGATTAACGAAAGAATGCTTAAAACTTAAAATCAACCTTAGATCACTACTATAAGGTTCATAATACAGTGTAGCTGTTAGTTCCGTCTCACTCGCAAGTCACGCCCCGGCGCACGGCGCGCGCTAACATGGTGGCAGCAGCCGACCAATTTCGGTTTCCCACGCTTTGAAAATGTATCTTCTGCGCAGGTACATCGGTAAGCCATATCAGTTGGGTACTACTGTACATATTTATGTCCTCGACTTTACTTGTCGTAAGTTCCCTCCTAGATAAGGTTCCACGAACATTCTACCTAAGGTTTCAAAGTTCTCACTTGTTCAGCCAAAACCTGTTGTGGGTTCTTCCTTCCTTCACTGATCGCTTTGAGGTCAGCTTCTAACTGGGCCCTCAGGTGCGGCTTGGATATATTGAGCCCCATCGCGTCGTAGCCCTCTACAAGCCCCATGCCGAGCAGCCCCGGCACGAAGTGTATCGCGTCCGCGAGCGCTACGTATGACCGGCTCTTTATTGTCTCTATATGTTCGGCGTGAGTTGCGTCAGTTCCTATTTAAACATTTATAAATTGACAATTTTAAGGTGATGTATCTCTGAGTAGTGACATCGAATGCCGATACAAAGGTCCCAGTAGCCCGATTCTCGTAACAAAACGTGAACGACTTCCAAACGATTTAAGCAGTAGAAACTGCTCTTCGTAGTCTCGTAACGGTTTAATAATGATCCTATCGAAGTTCGAGTAACGTATCATTACAAGCGTATTCCGGTAATTAAATCTCGATAGGCGAAAAGTAACGATTTTATATGATTTTCTCAAATACAGGTTAATTAGTAAATCGGTTAGGATTTTTTATGGCAATTTTTTTTGCCCACATGAGAAGTTAGGTAATTGCTGGCTTGTCGTTGAGTTTCAATCCTATTATCGTTCGATTGAATTTCCTGTATTAATTGATTTCTAAACTCTAGCGACATATATAGTTTCGTATTACGAGAATCGGGCTACAGGTCCGAATCCTACAATGAGCTTGAGCTTTCGGTTAAGGAAAACGTCAGTTTCGTGAGGAAATCATAGCACGGTGTTAGGGTAAACTGTAGTGCCCGCCTGGCTGGCTACCACCCTCAAGTTAAGAATCTGCCGCCAAGCACCTTTCGGTAACCAACGGGTTCCTTCTAGGCTCTGTGTGCTTACCGCCTCGGACACATCATCATTGACTATGGTGAGATTGTGGTCCAATACAATAATAAAATATATATACAGGTCGGTTAACTAAAGCTGGCACGTTCAACACATTTACACGTTGCGCTTGTGTACTGTCTGTGAATAAGCGCATATGCCATTGGTAAACTTCATCATGATTAGTTGTACCATTGAGAAAAAACAAACACACTTTATTTATCACATCAGGACGTCAGGAATTTAAGGGATCTGCTAAAAGAATTAGACATAATTACTACTGCTGAGAACTAGTGGGGCAATTCGGTGCAAAAAACTTACCGATACCATGTTTGTCCATGAGAGCAATAAGATCGGCCTCAGTTAATAGATTTGGAGCTGATGTACTGCCGTCTACAATATCTATACTCGTTGGATCGAATGTTTGTCCGTTCTGCAAAATTAGGAATCATTTTCAACCTTATAAAAAATAATATAAAACACAAAATGTAATAACAAAACAATGGCAATACTGCCAAACAAACAACACTGCAACTCACTTCATAGATATGAATTTCCTTTGAAGACCATTTATCGTAAGGGTAGACGTCTAAATAGTTTCTTGCGGTGATCATAAGCCCACTGGCTGTGAACTTTTCGTTGGCGATGTCGATATTAACGGTGGTTTCCTGACCTTGCGCGTCTTTTGAGCAACACGCGAGGAACGAACGGACTATGAACTCGTATAGACGCTGCTCGTTACCTGATAAACCTTTATGAGGAGAAAGGAAGCAATAATAAAGTAGGGCTTTCATTTAACAAGTAGTCTTCTCAGAACCGGTGGTAGAATCAGTTGAATGTAACTCTTGTAAGTGCCTTATTAGGGCAAAAATTGAATAAACTTTTTTTTTAAGTGATACGAACTTTTTGTATTCCCATTAACTCAGGGTGGGATATTTATAGTACTTTAACAACATTCAAAAAACCATTCAAAAAGATTTATTGACTATACAATACAGGTACTCAGACAAAACAGACTGTTACTAACAATAAAAACAAAATGATTATCAAAAACGATGGTTGCTTTCTTCATTCAGGTTCAATGGAACCAGATAGGCTATTGTCTAACTCGTGGATTATATGCCTTATACCAAAGCCTTAAGGCCCATACCAAGTCTTTTTGCGCGACGTATGTTATAAATGTTATTTGATCACAATTTAAACAGGATCAAAGTGGACTATTGATAGTTGACATAGGGCATATTATCCACTGAATCCACTTTCCAGTGAAAGTGCGATTCGGACGTTAGTTATATCATCTTAGTTATTAAAATCTTACTGTTTGTGTACTTTGTAGGGTGTATGGGTGGATGGGCTTTGTCGCTCTTGTTCCCTTGCCGAGGCGTAGGCCCTCCAGAGTCTAGTATTCCCTGAGCAAATGTGCCCCAGCTTGGGTCTCCTGTATGTAGTCCTACCAACTGCCCCAGGTTCATTTCTTTAGGGAATTCATTTGTTTCTGTACGAGGGTAGCTCACGAAACCTTGAGTGTACAATTTTTCGGCCAACCGCATTGTTTCTTTCGCACTTATTTTTAATTTACGAGAAGCTAGTTTTTCTAGTTCCTGAAAATATGAATGAATACTGCATTTTCATATCATAGATTTTAGTCTTCCCGAAGTTGGCACCCGACATTGGAAATTCGTTTTTTGTTTTTATGATTTGTATAGTTTTTAGTATGTAGTTGATTGTAGTTTTTTTTGTAGTAGATCTAAAAAAAACTTGTCAATATAAAGATATTGGAAAATCATATACAAACAAACATAAACTTTCCAATGTTGGTTGCCAAGTTCACAAAACCAAGGTTTTAAAAGCTAATTCAATTGGTTGGGGAATGTATTTGTTAAGGCGCCTAGGGTCGTGAAATGGTCATCTTTGAAGGCCTAAGCTCTGAAATGAGTTAACTGAGAACTTCAAAAAAAAAATATATTACACACTGATATATATTCTTCAACTTTAAGTTTAAAAACATTGTAGCACGTAAACAACTATTTGATAAAAAAAAATGAAATGATGCTGTTTTCAACTTTAAAATTGCTACTGCTTCAAAACTATTAGAGATATTTTCATGGCTCTTACATGAAAAAATCGCTAACTTATTTGTCTAAAAAATAGACGTTTAAATTGTTAAAATAACACATAGTTTTGACATAAGGTACAATTTACTATATGCACTACAAACGGCCTAGAGAGGGTCTGTGCGCGGGCGACGGGACGCAGTGTGCCGCTGACTTTCAGACGAGGAGGCTGTGCGCTATGCTGTCACAATCCGTTCGCTCCGTGAAGTTACGAGTTATAAATTATTTATTCTGTTGTTAAACTAGTATTCTTATTGAAAATATATTTGAGTGCAAAAGGACGCCTGATTTTGCTGAGTTGCGGCAAAAATGCCACGGAAGAAGAGAGCTACAAAGAGTTCCGCCAATAGGGCTCGGAAAATGAACGAAGTATTGTAAGTAAAAACCAAATAGCTTATAAAAAAAAAACTGAGTAAACACCAACTATCCCTTTTCTATACCTAGTTGTCGGTTTACAATTACCATCTATGAATATAATGAATATTTGAACTAATTTGTATACCTAACATTTTGGCAGTCTCCGATAATGGAAACTCCAAAATACTATTTGAAACTACTAACTACCTATTTTAACAAAATACCTATTTTATTTTTTAGGAAGTCAAGAAAAAAAAAATTTGAAGAATTATGTGAGGGACGTGAGGGTAGTAGTCATACTGAGTGAGTACCTAGATTATATCTTTATTATTATATTTAGTCATAGATAAAATTGAATAAAGACTAGTGACCGCCTGCGGCTTCGCCCATATAGAAATAGGGCTTCCTTATCCCGTAGAAATTTCTCAAAATCCGTTCATAGCTGACGTCTCCTACCTATAAATAAACTATATATCTGCCAAATTTAACCTTCATAGTACCTACAACAATTATTTCTTAGAGATTTCTTATTTAGTCATTGATAGAGTGAATGAGTTTCCTTTCGTTTTTAAATATGTATCTTTCTTTACAGTTGCAATATTCCGCCTAATCAACCACGGTACTGTCACCAACTGTCACCAAAAATAACAAATACCTGTACAAACCAGTCTAGAAATAATCTGCAGGTAATGTAAAAAGTAGGGTAAAACATCCTTATTATATCCACCATATAAGCATTATTTTACATAGGTCAAACGAATTAGTTCAAATGGTGTTGAAAGTAGGGTAAACTTCCTAATTATTTGCACATGATAATTATGAGTGAGTGTGATGATAAGTAGATATGAGTCGCCTTGGTATTATTGTACCTAGTTATCTGTGAAACTGCGGGGGGCAGCTAGTTTACTTATAAATACGAACAATTGTTATAATGATTCCGACGATCCTTCAAAAATTAAAACTCATGTATTATTTTTCCATCATGAATTGAACTTTGGTACAATAAAAACTTTCGAGTCGGAATGTTAGTCCTATAGAAAAGGTACTTCATATTATTAAGTAATGAATATAAAAGTGTATTATTATTACATCACATTAAAATTATTACGGTGATAAAAAAATAAACGCGTTTTAACATGATTTTATTAGCTTCACCTGTATGTACGTAACGGAATCATCCATCAAACGTAATTTTCATCGACTTCAAAACGTCAGATTCCTTCTTTTTACCCGACTGACCCGGAAGGAGGGTTATGTTTTTTGATTGTATGTATGTATGTATGTATGTATGTATGTATGTATGTATGTATGTATGTATGTATGTATGTATGTATGTATGTATGTCTATTTCTTTGTGCCGCTCTGCAGCCTAAACGGCTTGATGGATTTAAGCATATGAGGTGTCGCTAGATTCGTCTTGACTGGAGGAGTGTCATAGGGTATATTATTTTTATATAGCGCCTAAGAATAAAAACATAAGGGGGGTATTAAATATAAAAGTTTCGTAATTATAACAATATGGGTATCAAATGAAAGCTTGTAAATAGATTATTCCATATATGTATATATTGTAATACTTTTATGCTACCATTTTGACGTTAACTGCTAAAAACCACGTATAATGCAAGGACAGTAGGTACTGAGCCGTTACCATACGTAAATCAAAGATTTGCTTTGAGATGGTTGTTAGCGTTCCTTTACCGTACCGGTCATTTACTTACTAATACATACTTACTTACTCTTTCAGTATAAAACTAAAAAGTCTGAAATAAATTAAATTATTAAAAGAAACAAAACACCCGACTGCGTAAAACATAAATTGAATGAAAAGAGAAAAACAAGCTCTTAAATCTATAGAATTTTGAATATAACTTGAATTTTATAAGGTATTGCAGTCGGGGATAAACAAATATTACAATAAAATACATAAGTACTTAGGTTATTGGTTGTCCCCGATTGCAATACCTTATACAATTCAAGTTATATTCAAAATTCTATAGATTTAAGAGCTTGTTTTTCTTTTTTCAGTCAATTTATGTTTTACGCATTCGGGTTTTTTGTTTCTTTTAATAATTTAATTTAATGATCCAAATGTTTGTATCTTGAAATAATAATAAGATGATTATTTTATGTATCAAAGAATATTTCATAATAGCAGCGTACTGACTGACCGAAGCAATCTTCGCACGGCAACCACCCGAGGCAGCCTCGCAAGGCTGCTCGTTCAGTCAGTACGCGGCTAATGATGAAAATTGCAGAAACAGAATGTGTATATTTTCATATATATATATATATATATAATTATAATGTATTATTTCAGCCGGATGTTAACACTGAAATACATGACTCGACATTACTTGATACATCTGAAACGACTGTGACAGGCGCTATTGAAAATAAGAGATCCTGAATATATAGAAAATGCTATGAAAGAAAAACGAAAAAAAAACGAAGCAAGGCAAAGTAAAGTTGTATCTAAGAGAAAGATCATTGAAGACAAAACACAACTTGTAGGAAATGAAGAAAGACAAATACTGAAAAAAAAAACAAACGATAGATGACAAAGAAAATAAAAACATCAATAAGAGCCCGGAAATAAATATAGTAAGTAAAATAAAAAAAAAGGGTAATAACGAAAACCTTAATGAAACGGAAGAAATAAGGGAAGAAATTATGTTAGCTGATAAAAGAATGGACATAAGTAATACTAACAAGTACCTAAAAGATATAAACACAAGACAGTATGACGACGATAGTCAGGTGACAGAAGAATGTGATGGAGATGAAGAATATGTTTACCCTAATGATGAATTTTTCAAGAGATCACTAGATTTTACTGAATTTTAACTGTTGACTTTTTATACATAAAGCAATTTTATAACTACATTTCAGAATTTTTATTTCAGTAAATTTTGTTCGTGCGATTATTTAGAGTGGTTTTCACTTTAGTTAAAAAAAAACCTTATCTGTCGTGCGCACAATCACTTACTAAAGTTATGCTATATACCGAACCCAATCCTATCAAACTCATCCCAACGCAAATATACGACAATAATGAAACCTCGTAAAGTACTCGTAAATAATAAAAAAAATTGCCGAGGAGATGGCAACTTACTATGAAACTGTTTTTGTATATTTTAATTTACTGTCGTATCCAGCTTCTTTACTATTTATAATAGTATAGAAGACGAACACAAACATATTTTTTATACTAATCGCTTCGTGTGCGAAGTAATATTTGAATTGATATTAGTATATTTAAAACTAGATAACTTTGTAATTACAAGTTTTTAATTGCATTCCCTTCCATCCAAATCTTATATTTTTTAATTCCATTCTTATAATATCATAAAAAAATTATAATGATAGGTATAATGATGAAGTGCCGATAACTATCCCGTTTACCCTACTTACATAATCGCGCCGTAAAATAACCACAGCAACGCAAACGCGTGCGATGTTTTGGTGAGGGGGGTGAGGGGCTAGCTTGGGTGGCGGAGCGGGAAGCAAAGATAGGCCACACCTGGAAGCATAGGCCACGCCTAAATGCTCTAGGTCATTGGCGAGTCCACGCGCCTTAATTAACTAAATGTGAACATGTAATATCCTGATAAATAAATACAATAAAAAACAATTTACTAAATGTAAAAATATGAGGATAATGTTTCCTTGTTATGTATTTTTTAAAGTATTCTTTACATTATATTATGTTTACTTTACCTACATTATAAGTCAAAATACTTACGACAGTGTCCAACGGCAGAGGGCGCCATTTAGACTTGGGTTTAGTCTTGACATCGCACACTTTCGCCTGCGGATTCTCCATACAGATATCATGTAGCACTTGACATGCGCCTCGATCAAACAGTCGTATTCTCTCCCATGAGAAATCCACACTCAGATTATTCATAGTGTGATTTACTGGAAATTAAACAAACCTTGTGTAAACAAAACATTGTCGCTAGCTTTTTTTCTAAAAACTATATATTTCCACACCACTTCTAAATAACTACCATCACTTTTAATGATTTGCAGACAGACAAGTTGTGGTCTCAGACCCCTTGACAAGATGGTTGTTATTGTTAGTAAACAATCAACTTTTGTATGGGATTGACATTTCAAATCGAAATATCACGCGATTTTTAACAATCTCCCATACAATGATCATTTACTAATGATGATGATTGTCGACAACCATCTTGTCTAGGGGTCTGATAGAGCATTAGAGATCGTTTTTAAACATTGCATAGTAATTCAAATTTTCCTTATTATATAGCTCATACAAGCCAGCAATAGGAAGGAATGTGACAGGGGGAGGCCACTACACCACACTGTTTTTTACTTAGTAAATACAAATACATTATATTTGCTAAGTAAAAAAAATAATATAAATATTATGTGATATCTAGATTAATTATTAGCAATAAATAATAGCTTGTGTATATATATATATATAGCTCACCTTTGATTTTCCAAAAGGGCTCAGCAACAAAGTTTTCAACAGCTCTGTACCTCTCAACAACAAATCCCAAAGTAGGGAACTGACAAGATCCATAGCTCACTAAACTCTGGGCTAGTTTGCTGGGGAACACTTTCTGTAGCCTTAAGGTTTGGAACCTTGTGAATGCTGCGCCTGTACATAAAAAATTGTATTTTAGATGCTTTTGAGGTAGTTATTGTATGAAACTACATAGTTTACTAAAGTAATAATAACTACATATTAGATAAATATCCTGGGACATTCCTCACACATGGCTTACTGAACCCAAACTAAGCAAAGCTTGTACTATGGAAACCAGAGAACTTATATACTACACATATTCCTTTTTGTTTGTAAATACGTATACTTAATATTTACTAGTTACACTCAGACTCAGCAGAACATGCAGACATGTTAATGCGCACAAATATGCATTTATTTTGGACATGCATCCTGGGTGGGAATCGAACATATGACCTGCGGCATGATTGGTAAGACCAAACACGCCAATGAGCCCATCTATTTTATGGTATGCTGTTTTGTTTTATAAATTGACTAAGGGTTGATAGCCATGTGAAAAATGTCCCAAGATATTTGTTTTATTTATGGTAAAAATCATAATCAATTTAACATAGTATTCAATAAAAAAATACCTATCCTCAAATCTAACTCTTGCCTCACATCAACAGCATCACTGATGTTCTTGTCAGGTTGCTCCAAGTTATGTAGCGCGCGTCTCACAGACACAGAGGTGATCTCTGAGAACTTAGCACGATACACACTGACATTGCTCTTCACTGCCGTACACACTTGGATTATTTCAAAGCCAATATTCTCCCCCTCTCTATCACAATCAGTCCATATAATGAGCCCTTGACAACTCCTTATTTCTCTTTCTAGAGTTTTCTGGAAAAATATGGGCTTATGTTCATCTTAGGATACTTCACTTTAGCTTACATGCAAGCAATGCTGTGCTTAAAGTATGGAATTTCAAATAACGAGTTTTACTATAAGTCACAGAAAGATTCGCCAGAAATGTCAATGCCTAGGATTCCGATGCTTTAACTGATGTTCAGGGATGTGTATATGTGAAAGAAGTAGTGTTGTGACAACACATTGTCTGCTGCTGCTGCATGCAGTCGGCTACGAACTTGCACCTTCAGAATAAAATCATTCTCATCAATCTCTCTCTCTCTCTCATCATTCAGCATGAGTAAGGTTGCCAGAGCTTATTGGGGGTGAAGGTTTGTAATGTGTGAGTGTTGTTCCAGGTGTTGCAAGTGTCTCTTGTGCTGGAACACTTGTGGCATCATAAGCATTTATTGGGGTATGGTAACATCTTAGCAACAGGTGGGCTTGTTTGGCAAATACTTCATTAAAAAAAATAAGATAAGTTTTGTTTTGTTTATCCTTTTTACTGTTGACTGTTTGATGATCCGCGGGGGCGAGGAAAACAATAGAAATCAATTGTTATTTTTAACCGCAAGTCAAGGGATTAAATCATTGATATATAAAGATTAATTTGTCTAATGGAAAAGCTTATCATTTTACCTTGATTTTCTCATAATTCTCAGGGCAGTATTTAAACACCGGAGCATCAAATAGGGACAATGGGTTACAGGACTGCCAACCCTTGTAAGCACCAACAAATTCTAAAGCCAATAAGTGCCCAGACACTGAAGTCATTACCATTTGGCACTTTTGACCCATTACATCTGCTTCAAATTCATATATTTTGTTATATTGTGACAGGCCTTCTCGCTGTAAATAATATACTTTTACTATTTTCTACTTCAAAGGTACCTATGTAATAATTTTGTTTTAAAACTTGTGTAATTTTCATACCCTTCTGGAAGTTCCTCGAGACAAATGCAGTGCAATATTTTTTGCAGCATCATTTTTTTCAGCAACGTTTAAGTACTTCATATTTTCACTTTTAAATCTTGTTAGACAGAATCTAGGGTGATGAATAATACGCGAAGTAAGTTTGAATCGATGTTGGAGGTTAGAAACATTACGAAGTAAAAACTTCATGTTCTAACTTGTCTTAAACAAGCACATCATACTTTGTGAATATTTTTTAAAGTTAAATATACTTTATGTAGAAATCTCGGCAAAATAACAAATAAACATTGTTTAGCTTAGCGGCTGTAAACACAAAACTTGCCGCGTTAAAAAAGCTAGCTGTCATATTTATTTTTATTTTTTATTTAACTTGTTCATGACCATGGATATAAAGGCTACATTCCGAATTGGATAATATCGCTCACAGTGCTCACAGCAATAATTTGCGTACCGAGTTAGATATCACGTTAATGACAGCTGAGAACTGTCAACAATTCGGATCGCCCGTTATCGCACTCACAGTATTCAAAACAGAACATTTGAGAATTTAATTAAAATCTGAATTAACAATGCGCTAGGACTCCTTATATCTTTTATAATTAGACTCGCAAAAAGGAATATCCGCGTTTTTTTATTATTTTTCTCTCCTAAAATCAAAAAGTATCTTTACTAATTAGAAAACCAAGAATCTTATTAGATTTTTGCCGTACAACAAATACAATAAATAACCGTCACATTTGACAGCGCTCACGGTGATATCAGTTCAGGGCATGGTCGTTGTGAGCGCAATTTGGCGGATGTCCTGACGTCATCTATGACGTCTCACGGGACATCGTTAACTGTCATGAACCAATTCGGTACGCGTTTAAGCACACTCAAATCGATTACAGCGTCAATTCGGAATGTAGCCAAAGTCATTTCTAGTGGTGATGTGCAGTGAGATAAAAGTGAACGATTTTTACGTAAAGTAATAAAGTAAAGTAGAAGTTAAAACGCATGTAATTTGCTTGTCGGTCAGAAAAAAAATAGATTTTTATATGTTTTTTCAGTGGCGTAACTATACCATCTGGGGCCCGTGGAAAATTCTTTTGATGGGGCCCTATCAGTAAAAATCGTCACGTTGTACTCAGTTTAATTATAAACTTCAAGATTTTCAGCGTACTCAATTACACGTTGTATATGTCCCACTAATGGCCATAGGCCTCCTCTCTTAGGCGAGAGGGAATGGTCTGTAGTCCCCACGCTAGCCCAATGTGTATTGGAGACTTCACATCCAATCCATAGAACATAATATCTCAATGCATACATCATCTATTTGCTAGGTTTTCGGTGAAGGAAAACATCGTGAGGTCTGTACCTCAGGTACAATGTAAAAAAATATTTTTGAGCTCGCGGCCTCTTGGGCCGGGGCCCTCTTGGGTCGGGGGCCCGTGGCATTTTGCCAGCCCTGCCACCCTATAGTTACGCCACTGCGTTTTTTATACTTAGAATTTTATATCGATACATTAATATATCGAAAAGTTAAATAATACATAGTATCACACCTTCCGATCGTCAGACTCCAAGGAGGCGGGGCGTCCTGCCGTCGGAACGTGCGTAGCGCGGCAGGACCGACATAATTATTATGAAAACTGGTCGGAAGCATTAGGATCGCCCGGTGCATCCGACGTAGGTATGTTTCGGCGGCGCCACGGCGTCCTGTCAATCGAAGCTGGTGTAGAACTTTCCGACTGTCGGATCCTACCAAGCCGCAAGCAGTCGCGCAACGCGTAGCAATTTTTCGTAAGATTATTTTAACAAGGATATTAGAAATAATTCATCTATCTATACTAATATTTATAAATCTATACTAATAATATAATAAAACGGAACAGTTTTTTTGTTTGTTAAAACGCGCTAATCTTTGGAACTAACAGTCGGATTCGAAAAACTCTTTTTGTATATAATATATTCATGAGGAATTGTATAGGCTATATGTATATAGGGTTCCTTACGGTAACTTCAATAATGTAACCCAAGGTATAAAAAAATACCTATAAATCTGCACTGCTCTAGTAGCAAGAAGGCGACTCGACTGTCGAGTTAAATATATAAATAATCAGTGTACTGTGGGGCGGTCGGAACTCGGAAGCTAGCGGTTTGTACGTTCTTAGGCCCGTCGGACTGGTCCGTATCGACGTAGGTATTAAGTAGGTACGTAAGTAGGAGTCCGACGGTCGGAAGGTGTGTTACTAGTTTAACGCTAACGCTAACGTTTTAAATTCAAAAAGGAATTGTCAAAATTATTGGTTGAGAATTGTTATTATAAAATTGATGAATTTCTTATTTAATTATGTGACATTTGTTTTCTATTTTAATGTTTTCTATATCAATTTTTGTGATTGTTTTGTTTGTTTTGTGGACTTTGAAGGTTGATTTAATTTTATATTTTTTGTATGCCTTTTATGGCGAAACATAGCGCACAATTTATTTATTTAAGATCCAATTATGTTTACCTATGTTTTACGAATAAATAAAATGAAATGAAACGCTAAAAAATATCGATACATCGAACAAATAATAAAGTTGTATCGATATTTTTTCGACATTCCTATCTAATGTCATAATTTAATTAAATCGATTTGTGTTGCATGATTGTTGTTCATGTTGTTGTGAATCAGTAGCTGCTAAGTGCTTTATTTTCCTTTATTCGCCCTTTTTGTGCTATTAATAGAATATATTGTTTATACTTACAACAACAAAGTACTTACAGGAATTATAGACAATGCAAACGTCGCGCTCTTTCACGCGGCGACCTTTAAACTTCTCGAGAATGTGTTTCCTAGTAAATTGTCTGAAAAGATTTAAAAGTTCTCAACAATGGTTAAGTCGACAAAACGCAGACCCTTATGTAGAAAAAGCTAAGATATACAACTACAGGTAAATGTTTATTTTAGTATTTTTGTAACATTTAAATCACCTAACATCTTGCTCAAGGCATGCATTGTTATAGATGTCGCAGTGCTTTCAAGCTGCTCGAAATGAATGAAAGGACAAACATTCTCACACCTGGTTTATCCGTGATAGATCTAGGTGCATCGCCTGGCTCTTGGACTCAAGTTGCAGTTCAAAAAACAAATGCAGATGGAGCAGACCCACATAAACCAAAGGGGATGGTTATTTCCATAGACAAACTACAAATATTTCCCATTGAGGTAAATTATCATTATTACTTATTTGAACCACTATATTTAATGTTTTAATATCCATTTAGTGTAGTATTTTCTATATTTGCATTTATTTTTGTGTGAAAAATAATGGCATAAAGCTTTAATACCTCTGTGTTCAGAGTTTTAATAATTTGACTACATATTGTTCTTTTTACTTTTACAGGGTGCGACTATAATGAGCAATATGGACTTTTCAACTATAGATGCCCATGACAGAGTAGTTGAAGCACTTGATGGTAGAAAAGTGGATCTAGTTATTTCTGACATGGCCCCAAGTGCTACTGGAGTTAGGGAGTTAGATAAAGACAGAATATTAGGGCTTTGTTACATGGCTCTTAGGTTTGCTGCCCTTGTCACTAAGGTTAATGGTAACTTTCTATTTAAAGTATGGGATGGCAAGGAGGTCCCTATTCTTGAGATGGACTTAGAAAGATTCTTTAACAGTACCAAAATCATGAAGCCTAGAGCAAGTAGGTCTGATTCATCAGAGAAGTTCATTCTTGCGAGGGGCTTTAAGGGTATTCAGAGGCCTTTAGAAGGTGGTAGATGGGGATAACCATTACATAGCCATGCATTGTAAATATATGTAAATCAAGCAAAATGTCTTCCTTATCTTTGAATGTACCTGTTGAGAGTAATAAGTGCAATAAATAATGTACTTTAGATTTATAACTAGTCTTGTGAAATATGTATGTTTTTGCGTAGTATTATTGAAAATAACTAATAAGTAATTAGCCATTTTAAAGCCTGTATATTTTAATTTGTCATATAAACAAAGGCAGATTACAGACAAAGCAACATTATGACAAATAAAACCTTGAGGCTCCATCCACACAAATTTTGACCTTATGTCCATTGTATAAGGTTTATAATCAATATATTACTACTTGACTATTTGTTTATTGTTCAACTCATGACACATTGAATATATACTTCCCAGTGTGGTCGATGAGAGAATGCGTTTCCTATAGCGATGAGACTCACAGGATGTTTCAGTATTTTCTTGGGCATAGTTTAATGAAAGTCCCATCTGAATTAGATCAGCTGTTTCAGTTTTTTTTTATACCCCTAAGGTGGCAAACTAACATACGGCCTGCCTGATGGTAAGCAGTTACCATAGCCTATGGACACTTGAAACACCAGGGGTATCACTCGCGCGTTGCAGACCCTGAAACTAACTAATTTGGCAATATTAACAGGTATCAAAAACGCATTCTCTCCGCGTCTGCACTGTAACCCTCTTGAACTCTTAAGGTGAAATATGTAATAAAAAATCATAGTTATCAAAAGAATGTTTATTTTTCATCAGCATAAATCCCTGAAGCATTTGATTAATATTTATTGGCTAATCATCTACATAGCAGTTATTTTCCATGGGATTTAATACAATCAATTAGATTCAAGTAATTTTAATACAGTTTTACCATTAAAATCATAATTTTTGTACCAATATTTTTTTAATACAATGTATCTTAACAATAGGGTTTTTCATAAAAATATATCACATCAATGAATTTTGTAGTAAGTATATTAATATGTACCACAGTTTTTAAGCCAACAACTTATTTGCTACCTTTGGACGTAAACATATTATGACGTAGATTTATTAGCTTTTAATGTGAATAATAATTAAGTAGGCTATTTTTATATTGTAGCTAATGGTTACCAACATTTATTGTAAAAATGCAGTAGATCAAATTATAAATTGCTTTTGCATCATCACAATCGAAAATAAGAATATTATTTTCATAAATATATATACATTGAATGATAAAAATCATCTTTTGTATTATTTTATATACAAAGAGATCATAAGAATGTTAGAACTATTAAATAAGAAGTTTGTTAGATCCAAATTCCTTAAATAAAGCAAGTTTTGGCTGTATGCAACAGCTTTGTGCACACATAATATGAATAATAATCTATTGCTAGCTACCTTTCCAGCTTTTTGATTTATCAATCATTCATATTGGATAAGCAGAAAGATTCAGTTCACTAAATTCACTAGGGCCACGTATAATCTTGTCTTATTCAACTGGCAGCATTGCCGAGTATTTGAATTTGTACCTTATGTACATGAAGATATTGAGGATTTTACTAAGGTGCGAGAGTGCGGTGTTGGTTGAACTGCATGTAATAATACTGGAATGATTTGTCAAGCTTATAGCAATAATGGCCAGCAGATAAATATTCGGCTTGTATCACTGCTGCTATCAATCTAAGTTAAGGAAACATCGATGCAGTGCGTGAGACCTACAGCATAAGGCTATGCTAGCTGAGAAGCGCGTCATCGACATCATGTGTCCGCGTGTTAATTCAGAGACGCTGCTAGATTACGAATAAAATTGCATCAGATATTTAGACGAATTGTGTTCGAGTGCCATGTGAGAGTTTGTTGAGTTGTGCTGCGGATAGTAGGCTGGAGTGAGCGGCGTGGTCGAGCAGCAGTAGTCGTTCTCCGCGTTCGTCCCCGCCCCTGCCGCCCACCCCGCCCCCGACTCCACCCCCCGCGCGGGAACACCGCCCGCCGCCCGTCTCTAGCGCGAAACTACTCACAGCACATATGGCATAAATAAATGTTAGCACGAATAGTGCACATCCGAAATCTGTAAACAGAAAAATGTTGTTTGAAAAAAATAAAAAAAGAATATTCTTGGTGCCAAAATTTGTACAAAATATTAATATTTTCAGGACTTCAAAAATAACTTTAGAGGCATTAAAATTTTTGTTAAAACCTAGGAATAAAAATATGTTATTCTAAGTTACTAATTTAATGCTTAGCTTAGGAGACCATTGATAAATTTCTATGAAAAACTATCATCTTGACATGCATTAGGAGTCATTGCAAACGGGCATTAGCGTGAATGAGAACTCACGGTAAAGATGATGTCCACCAAACAAGTTGACGACACAAGGGTACCCGTCCCCGAGCACGATGGCCATGATGAGCAGCACGACGGCCACGCACGCCGCCATGATCCACGGCAGCACGTACTCGCGCTTGTACTTCACCGCGCCGTGCAACAGCGAGATGCAGCACATCAGGTATATCGACGTCAGGATCGTGCTTGTGTATAGCAGGATCACTGTCACTGGAAGTGCGTACGTATGATGACCTTCGCCTTAGACATAGGAATACCGGGAGAATTGCCTGTGTTACCGACCTATAAAAAGCCTAGCAGGTAACTTGGCTCTCGAGTAAACTGCAAGAACACACCGGCACCATCAAGCCATGGTTTCCTCACCATGTTTTCCTTCAACAAACCTACAACCTACGTCGCGGGTCTCGACATAACTACCACTGAGTCATCCCGTCAAAATTCTCTTATACATAGAAAATTGATATGACCGTAATTTTTTTACTACCTATAATACAATACTTTTAAATAATTTGTCTCGCACTCTTATTTTAAATCCTTAATTAATAGATAGATAACACATTATTGTTAAACCATATTAATTGCACACGTAATTTGCATGATCGTTACATAATTCATAAATGTAATAACTAATCTACCAATATGGAAAGTAAAATGATCATCAACCAACCTGAAGCAAGATGCTGTGCCTTTGCAAACCTCCGTTGATTGTTAGTGCTCATCACTTCACCCTCGTGGAAGGTCAGCTGCTCACCGTACGCCACTTCGTAAAACCCGCGTCTTTCCGCATCGTCTTCCATGTCATTGTGTAGCATCGATAGCATTTCCCCAACATGAGAAATACCAACTAATAATATTATCAAAATAAAAGAAGATAGCGCCTGCAAAAATAAAATAAGACCCTAAATAAAAAAACTTCGTGTTTTGTAAAATAGTTGACATTGTTTTGTACTTACGATTTGATGGACGGCAATAAGAATGGTGCCTTGGCGTAAATTGAAAACGTACAAAAAATTATTGAGTCGAATCATCATTTTGTGTGACAGGTTACATTGCTTTGTTCTATCAAACATTTGTATTTCTATATCACTAAAGCATCGCCTGAAGGAATTATAAACATTGTTTGGACATAGCCCGAAGTCAACTACTCTACTATGCCACGCGCATGCTTTCTCCTATTGATTATTTTTAGCTTCGTGCGTGCGTAATGCGCATGTATCTATTAGCTAATATAAAGTTCGTATAAGTTTCATTAAGATTATTTTCCCATTCAGCAACAATATCTAAATGGATCGGGTCTGTAAATATAAAAGACAAACTTATTTATAAATTAGTTTTATTTCACAACTTACAATAGATAGTAATAAAATTATGACTGTATCAACCTAACCCAAACTTTTAGCTGGCATTAGTGTATTTGGATTATGTTATAATTATCAACTAAAAACTATCACAAAAATATAACGTAAGAAAATAATTCATAACAGAAAATATTATGTACAAAAGCAATTTCGTCCAATTCATAATTTATTATACCATATACAAGTTAACTAAATATTATACAGAATGGACATTTGCATCAGAAATATCCGCCCAGTAGGTATATATGAACAAGTTGTTTCAGTGTCTGTAAATAAATTAAAAGTAATGAATTTGGAATTAAGTCAAAATAATTTGACAAGTCATTCACAGAAACGTTGCATGCACTTGATGCACAGTCAAAGGGCTTGAATAACCATTAATTTAATGTTTCAGTTATTTCTAGGGACGGATTAAACCAAATATAGTATTGGTACACTTCCGTTGTATGATTGATATTATTTTACGAGGTGAACATGAAAATGGGAAATGTTAAATGCAAAATTAACTGTGTACTGTGCTCATGCTAAATATACACAACCATATTGTACAAATATAGATACGAGATATTTGTTACATCGACTAATGTCCTAAACGATAGGTTATCATAAACAAATACATTTTATACAATTTCTGAAAATATTAAATTTATTACAACATTAGAATTTAGATTGTAGTTTTGGTATGCAACAAACTTCTCCAAATACCTAGTTACAAATATTATAGCCAAAATATTTACAAACTGTGGAACTTACTGTATATATTGTTGCTTAACATAGTGGACAATAAGTGACTTGTACAGTTTAAAGGCTAGATATCCATGTCCAGTCGATTAGGCATAGTTAAGTATATAATTAACTGGAACAATATTTAGTGAATATTTAGCCTTCCCCTAATATGAATACAGAAGTATAAAATAATAAGTGATCACGGTACTAAAATGGACACTTTCGAAGATATAATAGTTTATTTATGACGCGCCACAAATACATGGTGGCACTCCGTCTCATATAGAACCTTTCACTTAGTTTATCACTTGATTACATACATGTACACACAGACATAAATCTAAAAATAGATACCGCAAGTCCCTCTATCCGTATGAAAACCAAGCGTGTAACTTTTTATGTGTCTACCATAATGTCACAAGATTGATTTAGTTAGACTGGCATTAGATTGGCGTGAAAATGAAGCTATCCTATTTGTCAGCTAAACACACCCCTCGCTACACATCTCTGGTGGACATGCAGCCTTATGCGAGTTCACTGTCCGCGTTCAAAAGAAGAACATTCGGCCCCATTTTTGCACAGATTTTGACACGCGAAGTACATAAACTCGCGGCATCTATTTAGATGTATATCTGTGCGTGTACACTAATCATATCACTAGGCACGTTATAATAAATGTTAGTAAGTGAATGTAGATCCGTATTTCGTCGGTTACTTGGACAATTTCCGTGCTATATATTCACAATTATTATAATTAAATAACACTTTATTCACATTGTATCGGTTAAGTAACAACACCTTACCCTAGTCTCTACAAACTAGTCACAAATCCGTTGTCAGTTACAGCCTGTTATGTGTTAGTTAGGATCAATCTGGACAATTATTTAACATAATCAATGGGTAACGGTATTTTAGTCAACATTTATTCTACTAATTTAAGATGCGGGTCATTCAAATTTCTACAATAATTCTGAGCTATATCCTACATGATATCTTATTATTGGCAGTCAATAGTAGTTTAGTAAATGTGTGGCATAGCAAGTTGTCCTACATTTTGGCATCTTTAGTCATAATTTTTTGACAATTTGTCTGAATTTCGTGAAATGGTCGCTGCTGATATTGCAGTAAAATTATGATATTACAAAAAGCTAATGTTATGATGAATATTTTTAAAACTCATGACGGTTATTTAATATATTTTTTAGAATGAATCTTCCCTACCACCAAATTAGTATTTAACGGAGTACATATTTAACTAAAATAATTAAAACATTTATTGCAATATCAACAACGAAATTTATCATCGTGGTTCACTTGGATGCATCACGATCTAAACCATTTTTTTTTTGAAAATCGAACCGATTTCTTTTCACTCATAGGTTCACGACTCGCCCAATAATCAATAGAACGCCATGTTTAAATTCAAGCGATGTTGCCAGTGTTCTCACCTGAGCAGTCGAGTCGCAGAAAATAAGTTTAGGTCCGTATTCTAGAATGTCAATCAATATGCTCAAGTTTTGAGTCGATATTAAAACATTTGAATTTAGAACCTGCACCAATAATATTAGGTTAATTTTCGATTAACAGGATCTATTCTTGAGACTTGATCTGAGTTTTGATCTCGTTCTATAATGCAGGCCATAGACATTGCGAATTAATTCGAATTTCAAAATCTATTCGACTCAGTCATTAGTTGGGGACTGTTTGACTGTAATCTTAGCCAATGGCATGCAGCCTACATGCGTTATGAATTCAAGCGATGTTGCATGAGTTCCTTCCGGTGCAGTTGAGTCGAGTGTGATGGTTGTGTTTCGAGGGACGCGCTCGGTGTCTGCTCGGAGCCGCCGATATCGCGTACGACTTGAGATGCGACTTGAGAGCGGTAGGTAACGGCAGTCGTTCGAGACCGTATACAGTTGTACGTGCTACGATCGCGCGACAGCATAGCTCTTGGAGGCTGAGTACTGTTGGGGAAATAATACTTGTACAGGAACAATGATTGTATAATTCATTTGACCAATTTAAGCAGTTGACGAGTTGGAAATAATTTACAACACTGTTGACTTCAACCCTAGGTGCCACCCTGCATTTCACATTTGATTAATGCATATTTGGAATAGCTTTGTGTCCTTTCATGGACAACCATATAATTACATTTCAGGCAATTAATAAAAAATGTTGTTGTTTGTCCAAGGAGGATTTTTGATCCTTTACTTATAAGTGATGAAAAGTTATTTGAAAACACACAAAAATAAAATAAATAATTATAATGCATACCTTTATTGCTCCGCCAAAGTCTTTCCATGCCGTTTCTATGCAGCGCCATACGCGATAGCTCACAGAAGCTCTCCCTTATATTAAAGTCGCAGAGCGGACTCACTTCGAAGAACGCCATGTGGTTCTTAGCCGCGTACACTTCCGCGTCCCTCTCTTGTACTTGACGTTTGAATGCGAGGTGTAGACGATTACCGACTAACACTTTTGGAACACCCGGTGCATGCTACAGTAAACAATGTGTTTGTTATTATATTATGTACTTATGAGGAAAAAGTACAGGAAAATAAATATTGATAAGGAATGTGACGATAGTAAAGATAAAACGAATTAAATGTGTAAGTAAGTTTGATTATTGTCGATATCACAAACAGGATTGAGACATAAGTAAAACCAGCTTTATATCTTCTGAGCGAAAGTCCACTTTTCTAATAAGTTTAAAGAGTCTCAAAAATATATGGATCACAATCAAAAAGTAATTTATTCAGTTTAGGTCCTAATAAGGCATTTATGAACGTTAAGTAGTATGTACATTCAGTTGAATTTACCACCAGTTCAGAATACAGAAACTGAGAAGACTCCGGCAAGAAACCCAGCAAGGTATTTTTATATTGGTGGATCCTTTTTTTCTTGCCAAAGAGAGACAAACTTTGTGCGAAAACAAGAGACCCTCTTAGCAAAACTGTTACATTGTGACGATTTTTATAATTTCTCTAGTAAAGTTTTAAAGCATGTGAAGCTGCTCTAATGAACAATATTAAACAAATAAATACCTTCTCAACTTCCTCCAGCCACCGGTCAATGCTGTCAAAGGACCACTTATTTGTGATGTCATATACTAGTAGTATGCCCTGAGCCCCACGGGAGTATGACCGGATAATGGTGCAGAAGCGACCCTGCCCAGATGTGTCCCATAGTTGCAGCTTCACTCTCTTGCCATCTAATAGTATTGTTGTTGTTTTGTATGCTGTAAGTTTGAAGTTTTTTCTTCTAGTTATGATGATGATACAACTACATACTTAATAATAAACAAATGATAGCTGACAATGTGACTAGCAATGTGAGTGTTTTAAATAGACAAATCTAATATGAAATATTATTTTTAAATTATATATTATAATTTTTAAATTATTCTTGAAAATAATATCCTAAGGGTCCCTTCACACGCATATTTTGATACGCGTTTATAAATAGAGTTTAGGATAATTGAAATAATGCTTATTTTTACATTGAGTGCTGGAGAGCAGTCCTAACATGCTAACAAAAGTGAAATGTAAAAAAAAAACGATTTCAATGATACTCTACTTCTAGACGCGTATCAAAATATGCTCTTCTCTCCGAGCCGGTCTGTGTGAATGGTCCCTAAGGATTTGTACGAAAAGTTTTAGTCTACTTTTCAACCTTATTTGTTCTATGCAATAAAAAAATACTTGAACTTAAAAAAATAATGCAGCAATACTATGTACATATTCTTCCAAAACCCAATATAATCCTCAATATCCTTAGAACCTGATTAAACAGATTCCAGGACAACTCTAAGAAGTTTCCAACACAGGTATAATGCAAGACAAAATTTTAACACAAAATTTGCTATTTCAGTTCAGAGTGAAATGATGTCTTATATTTATTTATTTTTATAGACCAAAATTACTTTAACATGGTTTTACATTATCACCTGAGGAAAGCCTGAAAGGCTTATGTGTCCATTATACATTTATTGATGAATTTACAGTTTTAATTGCAGGAATTATGCTACAGATACACATAACTAAATTCATCCCCTTCCATTCACAGCATATACTTTTTGATAGGCTTAATAATTTAATGTGTTGTGTATATTTGGTTTGCAGTTCCTTGTGATTTATGAATATATCATGAGGTGAAACATTTAAAGGAACATGCCTCAAAAAATCTTGTTAATTTAACTCACCACTTCCACTGCAAAATGGGGAGTCAGCAGAGCCATCTTCCAAATCTTGGAGGATCTCTTGCTTGCCAACATCAGAATCTCCAACAAGTAGAACTTTCAGAAGGTAGTCATATGATTTAGGTGCTGCCGGTGGCCGCCCTAAAAGAAAATAAGAATCAAATTGAATAAGCACTAAATGTTGAATGAAATAAAATACACATTTTTTGTACGCATAATCTCTTAATCTGTACCTACTCATGGTAGTTTGAACTTTCACAGTGAAGAAAAACAACAGCAAAGTTTTAGCATAAGTTTGATGCAATTCCAATTAACCACCATTTTGCTGAACCGACAACAAATAATATAGCGAGAGTGCACTAGGTGTGCATTATCTATACATATATTACAACTGACACTCTCAAGTAAAAAAAGCTGTTACTGAACACCTACTGGTGTAACAGGTAGTTTCATTTTATAGTTTTTTTATTGTGAAGCTCTCATCATAATTATTGACCATCTCCACCTCAATATAAAAGTTAAAAAGCCTATACAATATAGTGTTGCAAGCGTCCATAGGTCACGGTAACCGCTTAACATCAGGCGGGCCGTATGCTTGTTTGCCACCTTAGTGGTATAACAAAAAAAAAAAAAGTAAATCTATCTAATGAATAAGTGAACTCACACAAGAGGGTCCTATTTTTTACTAATTAAATCATTGATTTATTTGTAACAGGCAAACAGCTTGGATACTCATATGTGTGTGTATAACACAGTGTGGAAAATCACTTTTACTTTTATAATGTCCCAATTTTTTTATAAGACCTAACCTAGTATTCAACATTATTTTTCACATAATGACCAAGCCATTTATGAGGACAAGAGCTTCAACACACAGACAGACAATGTTACAAAATGATTTTATAAGGCAGTGTTTTTCAATTAGGTGGGTTGCCACATGCTGGGGGGGTCCAAACTGGTGTAGTAATACTGCACTCAAAGTTTTTTGGTACCTCTAGCACTTTAAATAATTGTAAATGCAACATTTTAGGCTATAAGGCTAAAACCAACCAAACCAATCATTGGTCAAAACCATGGAGGAAAGAAAGAAGCGGAGATGCCGCAAGGCAATTTGGTCACGCGCCATCAATTAGGTCATGACGTCACAGTGGGCGGGACCAAAAACCTTAGTTTCGAATGAATCGGCATCCCGTTCGGGTGCGTTGTTATTTTGCTTTAATAATGAAGTGCGCTGTTGTTGGATGCAAAAATTGTTTAGGATCAAAACTGAAACATATTGATGGCATAACATTTTACGTATAAGTCCCTAAAAATTTTATTTTCATTTTAAATCACGTTTTCTCGTTTTTCGCCAGATTGCAGCTAGAGACATCTGTTGTCGAATATATGCATTCTAACCACTTCTTATCAATATCGTCTTTTTATCATTATCAGTGCACATTATTGTGACCAATTTCGCCTCAAATAGCTTGCTTAAGTTTATTTTGCTTCCTATAATTTATTTCATAGACAAATTACATACCTTGATACATAAAACAAGAAGAATTTAAAATAATAAAAATGCACATCTGTCGGTAAGTAGTAGTACTAAATGATTAAATAAAAATGTGTGCACCATACCAGCAAGTCACTATTTTATCGAATGTATTATCTTCGTGTATTTTTTTTTCTTAATGGTAACTTATTTTTTGTCATCATTTTAGATTCCCTGTTAATACAGATATTAGAAATGCATGGATACGTATAATAAAGAAACCGAACTGGACACCAACAAAGTATTCATAAATATGTTCACTTAATTTCGATGAAAATGATTTCTATAAAACAAAAAAAAACCGGCCAAGGGCGAGTCGGACTCGCACACGGAGGGTTCCGTGTAATATAGAATTTTGCTAAGGAAAAAAAAACGCCAAAAATATTGAATGAAAGGTAAATTGCGGTTTACGATTTATGACGTATTAAAAAGAAACTACTTACTAGATCTCATTCAAACCAATTTTCGGTGGAAGTTTGCATGGTAATGTTTACATCATATATTTTTTTTAGGTTTATCATTCTCTTATTTTAGAAGTTACAGGTTCCAAAGTGGTAAAATGTGTGTACCCCCCACACACATTTTACCACTTTGGAAGAGTCTCTCGCACAAACTAAAAAAATACTAAAAATTATATTTGGAACCTCAATATCATTTTTGAAGACCTATCAATACATACATCAGTTCTAAGTATTGGGAACCCCTAAAATTTATTGTTTTTTTTTTCTATTTTTGTATGAAAATCTTAATGCGGTTCACAGAATACATCTACTTACCAAGTTTCAACAGTATAGGTATAGTTCTTACAGATTCGGAAAAAAGTGACTGTGACGGACGGACAGACATGATGAATCTATAGGGGTTCCGTTTTTTGCCATTTTGATTTTAACATCTTTTTGATTTACTGTCTACCTACCTAATTACCCTACCTACCTACCTACCCACCTACCCTATAGACCCGATACTCCATACAAGGAACACATTGGTGCCTATTCTGTTGTAAATCGCACTAAACTAATTTTAGTCACATCTCATCTCTTTCTTACGAACATGATTGAAAAAGGATAGAACATATTTTAAGTTGTCAAATTAATCTTTGCCGTCGTATTTTGCGTGTATTTAGGCGTAACCGCGATAGATGGCGACTAAAATTACCTATATTGAAAACAAGCATTGGACTAATGTGACAGGACTAAATTTCTTATGTTCTTTGTTAGAAAGACAAATATTGTTAAATATCCTGTGACCCAAAGGTTGTCTGGAAGAAATCGCTTAAGAGGACTCAATTCGTCATACTTTTCATACAAAACCCCTGTACTTATTATGGCGTTGTTAAACATTTTTCGTTAGATATTTTGAACAAATTAGTATCTTTTGTACTATATCTAGCCTTGTATCTTGGCGTAATTTAAAAAAAGTGTGAAACAAATTCAGTCAAAGCCTCCGAAAAACAGCGTTTTTGCCTGAACTTTGGCCATATCTAATGTACCTATAAATTGTAAAAGTAAAGAAAACATTAAGATACCAGGCTTGCAAATGTATTGGAGATTCTAAATAACTAACTTTTTTTTCACAAACTTGTAAGATTTTTTCTCAAGAAGTATACTCCTGGAACAAGTTTTATGAATGCGAAATCATGAATGACGACCTAGCGAAGCGGCCGCGAGTGATCAGCGGAATTTACCGACTGATAACCGACGGCTCTGATGCTATCTCTCTTTATTCGCAGTCAAACATTACGTTGGATGAAACAACTAGCTTTTAGACTATGCTCGCGTTGAAGTTGCGCCGGCCACAGAGGGCCGCCTTAAGCGATAAGACCGCCTGTTTTGTATCACTTCCTCTTGTATTTGTTTTCCTTCTTTTTGTGTACTGTTTTTGTGGTGT
Organism: Polyploca ridens; assembly: GCA_951394255.1. NCBI lineage: Eukaryota > Metazoa > Arthropoda > Insecta > Lepidoptera > Drepanidae > Polyploca > Polyploca ridens. The sequence goes on along the minus strand of OX596252.1, from coordinate 11,435,972 downwards.
ACAAATAAAGTATATTTATGTTATGTTATGTTATAGTGATATTAAAATTAGTTTAGTTGTGAACAACAGAATCAGGGCCATTACCCACCTTTAGGCTTTCGCCCACAGTTGGGTAATAATAAGTAATGTGGTCCCGCCATACTAACGCACATAGTATGTTCTGGAACAAAGTTTCATGCTATGTTACGCCATAGTGGCGGGTAGACGAACTAACATGACAAATAGCTAGTTCAGTTACACTGTAATAATTCCATTAACCGTTAGATGGATTTACAAATAATGGGCAGGTTTTCCATCATGGGGAGGAGCCATCGCCCTACCTAGTCCCCCTCTCACCCGCATTTTGGCGACGCTTCTTTCTAAAGAGATTTTGCCTTGCGGCACCTCCGCTTCTTTCTTTCCTCCATGGTCAAAACCAATGACTGCCATTTCATAAATTTAAAGAATGTTATAACACCTTTAGCACTTGCTAATGAATCTTTATAATTATGGTGTATTACATCAGTGACAAGTCATTTAAATTAAAATACACACAAAGTATGTATGAATAATCCCATACAGTAAGACATTTTCACTAGGTACTCAGGATATATAAATAACTTCTAGAAAGCAAGCAAACTAAGATCAAGAAGCTTGTAGGTATCAAGAGTCCATTAATTAAATTCAGACTTTATTAAAGCAACTTTCACTTAGCATTTTTGACACTGGACATGAATTACTTTTGAGTTATATTATTATATTGTTATTGTTATATTAAGTTTTACATCAAGCTCAAAACAATCTATTTAGTCCGTTAATTTCGGGATGATTACATCCAGGGTTATTTGTTCAAAGAATGTCTTCTTTTAATAAGATTTTGGTGCATACCAGTTCTTTGATGATGCGAGCGAGGTAATGTTGTGCTTCCATTCTGCGCGACCTGGCCAGTCGCTTGCTGGGGCGCTGCTACCATTCCAGATGAAGGGTACATAGTCATGGTGAATACAGACTTGCTCGCCTGATCTCCAGGTGGTCTTTACTACACCAAAATGTTGACATACTATTCTTCCAATCAAATTTTCAGAAATCCCATCAAGCAATTCTTCGTTGGAGCACAAAACTAGATCAAATTTATTTCGTAAAATTAATCCAAACAAGGGATTACTCTACTTTTTTTACAATCTGCCAACCAAAATAACATACATTCCCATACACAAGGCCGTCAATTATTAAGCTTTTCGCACTTTTATTATTAGCTTTTCAGTTAGGATTTTCGTTTAACAGGTGATTATTAGCCTAATTTTGATCAATAATTAGCTTTTCAATTAATTACATTGCTTCAAAGACACAAAAACAACCCAGGCAGTTCATGAAAATATTGAACGAATGATTGAATGAGCAAGTAAAACAGATAATTGAAATGAAGTAGGTACTGAAAAATCGACTAAAGATTTGTCAATCGATGGCGCCCTCATTCAAGGGATCAATAACGTTACTAAAAATCACATTAAACTTTTTAATACGTTATATATTTGTTTCCTAATAACGTTTACAAAGCGAGGCTAAGCTTTACATTAGGTGACGACGAGTATAGGCGCAATTTTTTTTCTGGTGAAGTATCTAACTATTATAAACATATTTACCAAAGGATTTCGTTAGGAAATGAATATTTTTTTTATTTTCGGTTTTCGTCCAATTCTTAGGTTATTTCTTACTCATTTCTTCTTTGATGCTGAATCGAATGAAATACGTGTAAAATGGCGTTGTTGTGTTTTCTTTTGATAAATATTGTTACAAAATAGAATCTGCCAACCCCGACTCCGTGTAGTACTTGTCTGTCTCACCCCTAGAGTGTTTTTATAAAGTCGGAGGCGCGGAGGGAGAGCAGTCTCCGCCAGCTGTAACAAACTGCAGACACCATGCCCGCCGCAGCGGTTGAGGCTGGTCGCCGAAGGCGACCAACAAGCCGAAGCTGCGAAGGCGGGTATGGATGTCTGTAGTTTGTTACGCAATGGCGATGAGACTGCTTTTCCCGCAGCGCCGGAGCCGTTGATATCCGAAAGTCACTAAAATATGCCAATACATTTCAACAGAAACTTAGACTTTATACAAGAAGTTCGAATGAGTTTACATTTTTCATATTTTTCCAAAACTTTTCCTAGTTTTCCCGATTTCAAATATACAATATACTGACCCCAACTACCTAAAAAAAATTGGCGTAATTTTTGGAGTTGTCACCTAATGTAAAGCTTTACCCAAAGCGATGCTCCCGCAGTGATTTTACTATTTCAACGATTTATATACATAATTTATAGTATCCAAGTCTATTTGTAATGTGTTCCTATACCATAACCGATTTCGATGAAACTTTGGTGGATTAGGACCGCAATATTGTTGCAATCAGATTCAGATTGAAACAACTTCTTATTCCAGGTTTTTTTTTCTGGTTTAGTATTTTGTCTCGGCGCCCTAGCTAGTCGAAATAGTGTACAAATGATACTAATTGAAGCTGTAGCCGCATACCTAAGTTTAGTTTCAGGAGAAGGGTAAAAATGAGCGCCTCACGGGCGGCGCCTTTCGTTGCTCTCTACGGCGCGGCGCACAGTTTGGGAACCCCTGTCTTAATCGGTAGAAATACAAAATCTAAAATGGTTCCATTTCCATTAAAGCACTGTTTGCTTTTCAGTTACAAAACTTACAATGCAAAGTAATCAGAAAACCGCTATATTGAACCGGTTGCAATTCGAAAATTATTGAAACTTATTGCAACAAAGTTACATAATAGCCCAGCTGGCTGGCCGGAGTTACCAACAAAAACCCACATATCTTTCTTACAAACATTATTGAAAAAGGATAGAACATATTGAAAGCTATCAAATTAGTCTTTACCGTCTTAATTTGCGGGTATTTAGACGTAACCGCGATAGATGGCGACTTTTATATTGAAAACAGACTAATTTGAGAGGACTAAAGGACGATGATCGTTTTTAATGGAGGCATGCCTAGTTCTAAAACTTCCGTGTCCAAAAACCATGTATGGTGCATTATAAAGTATTCATTCAATACCAGCATTTTGAATTTGTTCTTAATTTTTCATTTAAATCAGCGGATTTTTGTATATTTAATCATTTATAAACATGAATCTGTTGACATAAGTGATAGATGTGGTGATTAACAATAAAGTTCGTGACAACCATTATTAAGTCGATGGTGACATCTGTGGGGCGATTACGTAACTAAATTTCAATCATTTTCGAATTGAAATCGGTTCAATATAGCGGTTTTCTGATAACTTTTTTACGTTCTGATAACTGCATATACAAACAGTGGTTCATTAGAAATGGAATATTTCTACCGATTCAGAGGTTATTTCAATCTGAATTTTATTGAAATAAAGTTATGTAATCCACATACTGATAAAAACAATCAGTGTTTCCAGATATCTGGTATTTCTTCCACTAAATTCTCCCGAAATCATTTTAATCATCATTTCTCTCTTCATCAAATCATATCAAAAATATTTGAAATGCAAAGGCATTTTGATTACTATTTATAATAAAACATCAATAAGATAGTAGGTATACAATCTTAGTGATATTTAATAATTGCTCAAATTAACGAAGCGGCGGATCACAACCATTGCCAATATGCTATCCCTGAATTAATAATCAACTATTATTATTATGAGGTAATTAATGAATTTGGTTGCCTCCGTAAATTCTACCTAAAGTTAAGGTATTTGCCAAGCCTGGCATAATACCATAAACCCTAATCTTCAATCTACGCCATAAACAGACCACAGACCGCCATTAGACAGCTAATAAAAAAATATAACCCGGATATGCAACCGGAATAACAAATAAAATACATTTTATTTCTCAATCTTTAACTGCAGCTTTAATTAGTTTTAGATAATCGTCAAAAATCTAGTCTCAATTAATGCAAAATACTTCAAAATATGAATTTGCTGGACATGCTAATCAGATTCAGGGCAGATCTGATCATCGTTATTTCTTACATCCTTATCTTATGTTCTATGTTAGAAAGAGACATAGTTTATATAGTTGTAAACAACAGAATCAGCACCGTGATGCGACTAAAATGAGTTTAATGTACCCTATTGTAAATGAATAAGGGTTATTTTTCGTCAACGTTCAAAAATATTATCTTTAATTGTACAGGGTACATACAAAAATGATTATAATTTACATTATATCTAATTATAATTTAATATTTATTTTTTATATAAAAAAAACCTATCCTAACCTCAGAGTAAGCATAGAGTCAGTAGTTATCTTTTGTCATTGACCCTAACTAATCATATTTATAGTATGTTAGTGTGTGCAATAATAAAAATATAGAAAAATAAAATAAACTTTATTTATAAATGGAGAATAAAAGTAATAGGAGATTCTTACAATTCTAAATGTCAATGTAAAGGCACTTAATTGAACTTATTGTAAAATGGATATCGATACAATTGCTTGTAAAAGTACAATATATTTTTATATCAATATGATTCATAGCCTGGAAGTGGGAATGATCTACTGTAGTTTTCAATTTCTTCCCTGAGGTTGGTAATCTTCGTTTTGAATTCGGCGTTTTCTTCAATGGCTCTGTTGAAATCCACCAGCTTGGTCCCGGATACCTTAATGACGTCTTTGGCAATTTTGAGAGCTCTATCAATGAAGTCAACAACTCTGTCGAAATCTGCCTCTTTCAGTCCTCTTGTTGTCAAAGCGGGAGTACCTGAAACAGCAAGAATAGTGAGACACTGCATCATCCTTGTGATAGATACCTAGGTACCTCATGCGGTTGTTTATTTTCTTTGTATTGGTTATTAGGAGCACGGTAAGTGCAACGCTGCCTTGAATCCAACCGCGCGTTCATAGTTTGCACGACTAAATACATAAAATGAATGAGAATTTCTCATTTTTTCTGACAGTAAATCAACTAGTGTACGATATATCTATGAATGCAAACTGCTCTCGCTTAACACAAGGTGATGTTGTTTAATTGTCCCTATTAATATTGTTACTGTATCTTACCAAGTCTAATTCCGCTAGGGTTGAGTGCACTTTTGTCCCCTGGCACAGTATTCTTGTTGCAGGCGATGCTGCACAACTCCAGCACTCGCTCAGCCGGCGCGCCGATGAGGCCCACTCCGCGCAGGTCCACGAGCGCGAGGTGCACGTCCGTGCCGCCCGTCGCTATGTCGTACCCACGGGATTTCAGCCCAGAGCACAGACGCTGGGCGTTCTTTATTACCTGCAATTTAACAGTAAAATTCTATGAACATTTATTAAGTTCTATTATAGAGCACCGCATCCACCTTAAAGTATACCGGGGCCAAATAACTTTATGTTGTGTTCCGTGAGTAAGGTCGCCTGAGCTCGTCGGGCGGTAACGCGTGAGTGATGAAATGAAATGAAATATGAAATGAAATGAAATAATTTATTCATTCAAATAGGCCTTCACAGGCACTTATGAATAGTCAAACTCTAATATTCTAATGCACTAATGCACGGTTCGGAAGGTGATGAAGGAGATGCCTCTGTTGTTGTAAGCGTCCATAGCTGCTTACCACCAGAAGGGCCATAAGCTTATTTACCAAGTAATATATAAAAATATGTCTGACTAAGAAGTATGATGAATATCACAACAAAACTATTTAGTTCTCTTTTCAACAAAAAATTAAACCACCCAAGTGCGAGTCTGACTCGCTCACCAAGGGATCCAACCTCCCTTGAACGTATATTTCTTGGTTTGGGCCATAACTGTTGTAAAAAACCGAGCCGCATAACAAAGTTTGTTTTTTACCTTTTTGGCTCGGAACTCTAAAATGTACGTACCTGCTTCTGATATTCAACAAACTCAGGTGTAGTGGCTTGCTTCATAGCGGTTGCTATGGCTGCAATAGCATGGTTGTGTGGGCCGCCCTGCAGGCCCGGAAACACTGCCTGGTTGATCTTGTTCTCCAAGTCGTACATCACTTTAGTACCGTTGGCCTTCGTCGAGCGAACGCCTCTACGGTAGAATATGACGCCGGCGCGCGGACCGCGCAGTGTTTTGTGGGTGGTGGTAGTTACTATGTCGCAGTATTCGAATGGGCTGGGGATCACACCTGAAATATGTATAAACATGAGTTAAGAACATTACTAGCTGTCCTATTTGTCCGCTGTTTAATTTCTTTGCCAGGAACTAATTCATTTTCTAAAATAAAAGTAGCCCAAGTTAAAACATCAGCTATCCACCAGTCCCGTCAAAATCGGTCCAGCTGTTTCGAAACAGACAAAAACTTTTAATCTTGGTTTTTTGTTTAATATCCCGTATACATATACTTTCATATGCATTTCGTAAAAAGCTGTTATTTTGACATTACAAACAGACACTTCAATTTTATTTATTTGTATGGATGAATAAAGTCCCGCTAATTAATTTTTTTACTGAACCTTGATGCTGAGCACTGGCTTTATTATTGACATTATTGAAAGGTTGTTGCGACAGAAACTGTTAGTTTTAAATCAAAACTAATAATAAAATTACATAATCAACTTACAGGTCAGGGCCATAAACTTTAAGTACACACGGCTACAGATCAAGCTATACATTTCCAGTATAAGCTGATCTCGCATTGTATAGGATTTCGGTACAATGGGAGGTCAGCTTATACTAGAAATGTATAGCTTGATCTGTAGCCGTGTGTACATAATTATGATGTCAATAAAATAAACCATACCTGCAGCAACAAGCCCTGAAATGTGAGCCATATCAGCCATCAGATAAGCTCCATTTTCGTCTGCGATCTGTCTGAAGCGCTTGTAATCAAGACAGCGCGAGTAGCAACTGATACCAGCTATGATAAGTTTAGGCTTGAACAGCTTAGCTGTCTCGGCAAGTTTATCGTAGTCTATTAAACCAGTATTAGGATTAACCTGAAACAATACATGAAAGTATTGTAATTTCCAAATTTGTTCATTTTTCTTATCTGTGTATGTGTATATGTAAAATTATGAGATAAATAACCACAATAAATATTATTGCCTTTATTTCATTTCAAATAGGCAACTTATTTCTTTTATTGCATGTATCTCATATAGTTCTTATTATTATTTTAAGCTATTGATTTATCATAAACATGGGTCAAAGGAATAGCGAAATTGTTTGTATAAATTACGTAATACGTAGGGTGTGCCGTTGGCTCATTATAAATGTTATCTATGCTGCTGTTTACTGATTAACCATACAAACAAGTTATTATTAAGACATACAAATTATCAAGAACAGACATAATTTATAAATATCATTGCTGATGTAATAATAAGTAGCTGGCTCAATTATTCTGATATTGTATAGTCGGCCTTCAGCCACATGGTCATTACCACAGTGAAATTATGGTCAAACTACAGTTAATCTATGGTATGAAAAAAAATGTCAGGCTCAAAGGACCAAATACATTTCTTTTGTTCAGATTTATCAGTTATAGTAGAGTATATATTTGATCATTCTTGTGTAAAAGTTTCTATGTAACTAATACTTACTTTATAGGGCATGCTTTCGAAGAAAATAGATGTGGCAGATATTTTCTTTGTTGCTGTGAAGAATCCATGAGTAAGGTGACCACCATCAGGGAGATCTAACCCCATAATCCTTCCATGGGGTTCCACAATACCAGTATACACAGCAAAGTTAGCTGGGGAACCTATATAAAAAAAATGCATTATTCAGGGCACCAACAATTAAATCATACACCATGAGACTGATTAATATACAATGGCCATTATTAATGATTTACAGTTAATCTTGCATTATTCAAGATTATTTTTATGGTAATAAAGATAATTAGAAATATCAGGTGTTGTGAATAAATTATTGGAAAAGAAAACTTATTATACCTGAATAAGGTTGAACATTAACACCCCAATCTTCAGCTTTTACTCGGTATGCTTCAAGTGATCTATTTTGAGCCATTATTTCTATTTCATCTATGAACTCATTGCCTCCATAATATCTGAAATATAATGATATTTTTTATAAGTACTGTAAATAAAAAAAATTACATCTGCAAGATCACACATACAGAATGTTGTTTGGAAGACATACAAAGTCTTTGAATATTTCCAACAACACCATATGATTATAATATAGGATTTATTGAATAAAAACTAGCTATCTACATGATTGCAATAATTTAGGTCAATAACACCAGACAAAAAATTATACTACATAATATTAAATTATATAAAACTTTTATAGATTTTCTATTGCAATGGTAAAGAAGGCATGTAAAGTATCAGTTTTTTGCCTGAAGTAAAAGAGCATAGCACTTTAGAAAAAAAAAAATGCAATATAATTAAGATTTTTTGGAAACATGTAATAGGATACTATGTCAAATGTGTTTTTTGTGGACAATTGATGGTTTTCTAATTAATAGAAAAAAAATCAAGAAATTGGCCCCAAACATAATGTACAATGGAAAGTCAATGCAAGATTGGTAATGACCTCAAGCAACAATGTTTGATTTGATCCATATTTCCAGGACACTCCGTATAATAGGTAATTATTAAATAAATTGTATGAAACATTGTAAGGTTAACTTAATAATTATCCTTATAGATATTTACACCGAGTAGTTTATTAAAATTTATTAAGATGAAAAAAAAAGTTGTATGTCCAAGGATATTTTTATTACAATCTCACCTTTGATTTGGCATGCCTTCAGAATATTTATTATGGAGACAAGAACTGAGACATTGGAGTACAGGAACGGATGTAAAGTTCTCCGATGCAATCATCTCAAGACCAGATCTCTGACGGTTCTTTTCATTTCTAATAATTGCATATAATTCAGGGTCTGTCTCTGACAAGTTTCCATTTAATTGCTGGGCACTCATGGTGGGAGTTGTACACAAATGTCTTGCAAATATCTGAAATATTTAAGTATATAATTTATTTATCTTGTCTACAAGCACACCCTAACCTTATGCTTGACGTAAATTAACTGAAGCAATTTATGGCTCAATAATTATATGAAAATAAAATGACCTCAAATAGATAATGTACGTAGATATTGCAATCATAAACAAAAGTTGATACATACTTATATACAGCTTTTATCACGCTACTATTGCATTATCGTTCGTCTTTCATCACGTCTTCATTAAAATTAAGTTTATTGCTCACGTTAAATATTTTCGTGTTACCTACTTACTTAGTGAATAGACGAGTGAATATTATCTTCTGTAGTAATTTGACTGACACGACACGACACGTTTTAATTTAACCTTACAATAAATAAAGTCAAAGAATGAACAATTGATTTGAACTGCTTGGAAAAAAACGACGGCCAGTTGATAAGATTTAATTTACCTTAGCTTTAGAGTTCACTTTAGCGTCCACATTCCGAACCGGACTCTTCAGGTATATCGATGAAAACACATTAATACCTCGCGTAGTAACACAAACACTATGTTTTATTAATTTATTGTACATCATAATGTAATGTTAGCAGAACTAGTCACCAATCATACAATTTGATGTGTTTTACTTAACGCAAACAAAAGTTAATTTTATCGATTCTGATAACCCATTATGAACTCTACAGACACGTAACTTGCTTGACAGTTGACGTTTCAACACAATTTTGCGGCCTCGACTTTTTTTTAATAAAATCGGTCAATGGTTGGCAGCTGCGTGCAGCCACGGACGCATGCGCACGTTCGACTGCTTAGTCAGAGAGACTTGCAGTGGAGTCTTACTAAAGGAACCTCTATATCATCGAAGTCCCGTTCCCCTTGGTAAACATTTTACCCTATAATCAATATTCATTGGTTTCATTATATAAGATTATTGGTTTCATTGTTCCCTTAACCTTGTACTGTACTTTCGATTTATTGGTTTTGTAGCGATACATTGAACTAGTGTATACTTAGTGGAGCTGCTTTAATTTGTTTGTTTGTTTGGCACCGATCAATCTAATAATATATATAAAATGCTTTTGTGGGTACGTAACACAGATTACAGAATAGTAAGCAGATCGAGCGCGCGGAACACGGGAGTGACGCCAACACACCAAATACAGATTCAAAAGTAAATACAAACTCGAGTCAGTACTAAACAAGGCCTCGTGTTGTTACTACGTCACAAGTGTCATAATTTATCTTAAAAATTATGCCGTCCTGCATTTTGAAAAATTGTTCCCAAAAACAAAAAAAGCGAGACGGAATATCGTTTCATAGGTAAGTATAGATATTTTCACTAATTTGTATTATTTTTCCGTGTATTTGTTACTGATGACTAGGAACACAAAACCTCAACAAAAATCGGTTGGTGTTGCTAGGTTACATTGAAAGTATTTTCCTTGAAGTTGTGGTACTAGGACTTATTTCTGCCAGTGTCGAGTTATATTATAATTTCCAGTCACAACAATTATCACTTTCGCAGTCCTCAGTCAGTCACCGTCCATAAAAGTAATGTTTTACTACAATGGTGGTTGTTGTACTAAAACTCTTCAAGGACTTTCTGAGACAACTTGAAAAGTCACGATACACATAATTCATTTAATTTCACTTCACTGGTGCACATGGATGATCTTTATTGAGTGAAATACCACCGAAAATACAAAATAAAACTCAAAATACACGAATTTATGAAAATAAAAATGAAAACGCAACGTCACTCTACATGTTCCCACCAAAAAGTCCTTTTAGTTGTTTACCTTACTTATTCTTCCATGATAAAATTGAAAAATAAATGCAAAGCATGTTTTTTTGATGATTCGCTTTGTGAATTTGTGATTTGAAGTACTCATTTTATAAACAAAAACTTATCTTATCCTAAGGAGGAACAAACAACGCCTTTTCGAAATGTCAATCGCTATTGGTCAAAGAGAATATTAACACTACTTTCATTGGTTGTTTGCTCCACCAAATGCGATAACAGCTACTCTCACTGGGCCAGATAAGCTTGTGGCACTATCGGAGTGCAACTTTATAAGTCTCAAGTCCGGCCTTATGGAGTACTGCTGTCATCTGTGGGCGGGAGCACCTGGATACCAGTTTGGGCCTTTAGACTCGGTTCAGCGTCGTGCCACCAGAATTGTTGAAGATCCCGAACTCACAAGTGGTTAAGAGCTCCTCAGTCTGAGAAGAGACTTTGCCTCCTTATGTGTATTCTACCACTTGTACAACGGAGTGTTCTAAAGAATTGTTCGACTTGATGCTCACGGCTATCTTCCACCATCGCAATTCTCGTCATCGACATCCATCCATCACACATTGAAACCAGAATGGTTTCGAACTGTGCGGGCTTAACGGAGCTTCCTTCCGCGGACGCTCAGACTGTGGAATGAGCTCCCTGCCGTGGTTTTCCCAATGGAGTACAGCATAAGGTTCTTCAAAAAGGGTGTGAAGAGATTTCTGCAGGCTCGGCAACGCGCGAGTGATACCCCTGGTGTTGTGTGTCCATAGGCTACGGTAACCGCTTACCATTAGGCGGGCCGTATGCTTGTTTGCCACCTTAGTGGTATAAAACAAAATATCATTGAAAGTACAAAAAAATATTTCACATAATTTTGTAGTCCAGTGACATATGTAACATATATCCCTATCTTGCTTTGTCCTTATTCTATGCAAATATTTAGTATTATGAATAATCCAGATCAAGATATCCACTTTCCAACACTATTTCTATAGGATCTAAATTTAATCCACATATAATTAGATGACGACTAATTTTAGTTTGACATTTCTAATTTTAGATATAATTTGACCTAAAACGTGACCAACAGAGTAGGAAAATTACACACTTAACTAAATTGAGTAACTAAAACGATATTAGTGCTGTCAAACTAAATTTTAGTTTAATCGTACGCCAACTGAATAGGAAACGTCGATTTGACAGGACTTAAATTTTAGTAAAGAATAGTTTAGTTTGTGCCAACAGAATCGGCACCAATAACTATCCAATAAAAAACGTGGGAGTATTTCTTCATTATCCTGGCAGCCCTACACGCAACCTGGCAGCCCTAAACACACCCTGGCATCCCTAAACGCACATTGTCACACGTGTTCCTACAGTGCTCTCACGCACACATAGCTAAATACGAGCCTCACAGTGCTTGTCCCGTACATTACATCTGCCTATTATTCTGTAATCTGTGGTACGTAAATACGCAGTTTTCTCAATCACCACCAACCCCAATCACTTCCCGTTGGGGTGGTAAATACCCCTTGGTCTCCAGGTGGTAGTAAGGGAGTTTGGTCGCGGTGGGTGGAAGGGGGTGGTTGTGGGTGGCGAAAATGTTAAAACATATATTGCTGTCCTTTTCTAACGCATGAGGACTTCTGAAAAGATCTCAAAATTTCTGGAGTGGAAAGTTCCAAAATGTGTAAAACGGTTATAATCGATCTGGAATGTTCTAGAAAGTTCAACAAATATCTGGAATGATCTAGAAAATTCTAGAGTGAATGCAAACTATTATAATCGATATAGCATGTTTTGGGAAAGTTCCACAAATTTCTGGCTTCATCTAGAAAGTTCCAAAATGTCCAAAACTGTTATTATCGAGTTAGAATGTTCGAGAACGTTCTAGAAATTTCCAGAATGATCTGGAAAGTTCCAAAATGAGTGCAATTTATTGTAATCGATTTAGAATGATCGAGAATGTTCTAGAAATTTTCCGAATGATCTGGAAAGTTCCAAAATGAGTGCAATTGATTATGATCCATTTAGAATGTTCGAGAAATTTCTTGAATGATCTAGAAAGTTCCAAAATGAGTAAAACGGTTATAATTGATCTGGCTTCATCTAGAAAGTTCCAAAATGTCAAAAACTGTTATTATAGAGTTAGAATGTTCAAGAACATTCTAGAAATATTCCGAATGATCTGGAAAGTTACAAAATTAGTGCAATTGATTATGATCGATTTAGAATGTTCGAGAAATTTCTTGAATGATCTAGAAAGTACCAAAATGAGTAAAACGGTTATAATTTATCTGGAGTGTTCTAGAAAGTTCAACAAATATCTGGAATGATCTAGAAAATTCTAGAATGAATGCAAACTATTATAATCGATATAGAATGTTTGAGAAAGTTCTACAAATTTCTGGCTTCATCTCGAAAGTTCCAAAATGTCCCAAAACTGTTATTATCGACTTAGAATGTTCGAGAACGTTCTAGAAATTTTCCGAATTATCTGGGAAGTTCATAAATGAGTGCAATTTATTATGATCGAGAATTTTTGGATTGGTCTGGAAAGTTCCATAATGTGTACGAGTGTTATTATTGATCTATAAAAACCAAATCGAAGTGATGTACATCTAAATATTCTAGAGTTATCTGCTACTGGAAATTTCGGTATATAAATCGAAATTCAGTGACTTTTCGTCAGTTCAATTGTGATTGCAGTCGAGTAAAAAAAAGAACAAACTATTTGAATGTTCTGGAAAGTCTCTCAAAACCGAAAATAGAAATCTATAATATGTTAAAAAATGTATCCTTATATATTTTTAACCGACTTCAAGAAAAGGAGGAGGTTCTCAATTCGGATGTTTATATTTTTTTTTTTTTTTTTTATGTATGTTCGGGCATAACTCCGTCATATATAGACGGATTTGTAAAATTCTTTTTTTGTTCGAAAGGGGTATATTCCAAAATGGTCCTATATAAATTTCATATAGATCTGATGATGAGTTTCGGAGATAGACAACGGAACTCTTAAAAAAAATGCAGAAAATCAGCCGCGATTGCTGCTATTGCATAAATATGCATTGTTTACGCAATCACACAACAAAACATCAGGCCTGTACACTCAAAAACGTTACGCAGATGTATTCAGTATATAATGAAACTAAAAATTCAAAAATAAATTAACTTTTTAACAAAAAAATAAACCGCCTTCAAAGTACACTAAAAAGTATAAAATAACTCTTATCTGACACTGTTATGTTAAAAAGTTAATTATGTATTTTAACCCGAGCAACGCCGGGTTTCGCTGCTAGTAAATATATAAATAAAGATCGGCAAATGAGGGCTTTGGTTTCTCTGATCACCAGTTGGCACCACTAACGAATAATTGTTAATGACCAAATAAAATAAAATAAGAGTAGATTATTTTACTTATTTAAAACGGGACTGCCCATGCCTCCGTGTTGGGCAGCCCCGTTTTGTTTCGAAAAAAAGAGGACATAAGTAATATACGATTTCGAAAAACAAAACTCGCGTTAAAAAGTGGTTGGTAGTGATTCGCATGTAAGTATGTCTGCCATAATTAAATAGAATGGCACAACCTTTACAACAATCATGAATAATTAGCAAAAATCCGCGATGAAAAGCTCGCAAACAGTAAACGTTCAATACAATTTGACATTTCTTTCTAGATACCTCACCCTACACTAGCGCCTCTCACGCGATAGCTCTTCGACTGGCGGTTCTTCGACAGACGTGATCGATTCCGATTCGACCCATCACACTATTAATTCATTGAGCTGTTAGTTATTGTGGTTCTTCATCGAATGACCTCATTGCCGTCGTTTTCCGTCTTCATCTCAGTTTTCAGTAAGAAATAGTAGGTAAGCAACGAAATCCTTGTTATTCATTATCATGATCATAAATCAACCTCAGGATAATCGCAGCAGCTACTGGGGATTTTCACAACGAACGGTTTTGGGCCACTTGCATTCCAAGTGCGCTCAGGCTCTTACTAAATTGTTGGGTCCCGTAGAGGTTGTCCCGCTCGTACATGGTCGCCTAACCTTTCTTCCCCATGGGTATATCTATAGGTATGGGTATATATGTATAGGTATGGGTATCAGATAATCAATGGGCAAGGAAGGTTCAGCTCTTCCAGTGATATGGCCATAGTCAAATGGGAAGCTGAGTACGCAGTTAACGTTAGCTTAGGTTTTGACTCTTACGAATTATTCAAATACGAATATTAATTTTCGTACAAATGTTCTCGTTTCGGACCCAGTCACGTTGAGCAATTTCGAGCATATAGCCGCAATCTTATTCAAAATCAAAATCAAAGTAAAAGTTTAGTAAATTAGTTCAGTGCCTCTACCATGACTTTTCTACGCCAACGTAATCTACACTCGCTAGCGACTGTAGATTACGTTAGCGTAGAAAACTCATGGTAAGCGTACAGGCTCTAGTAAGGCACTTATGAACGTTAAGTTGTACATACCTACAGTAGAATTTACCATCGGATCGAAATACACAACTCCGCCATTGCCAATGGGTCAGACGAATACCTAGACTATGACTACTCACTCGTATAGATACACCTTTCAATCAGGATATCTTCACCAGGAATTCTGTATGAATGAATTTGCTAAGGTGACTATCTATCTATCGAAAGCCTTACAGATATCAAGGGCGACGGCAAGTTGTTCCCCGTATTTTTCAATGGCTTTACTCCATAGATGTACCTACAGATACACAAGAGGATGCCATGTCGACTGTTTCTGGTGAAATCCAAATTGCCGGTCACTGAAGAGGTCGTTATCCTCAAGGTATGTCAGGAATCTCCGATTCAATACACGTTTCATAATCACTTCATCTGTGCCACTGACGCTACGCCACTGAAAATCGAGCTCATTCATCGAGCTACCGCGATTTTATTTCGGTATATTGGAATAGAAATATAAAGCTTCGAATCTCACACCTACACGCCTGACTCGTAACTGAAATTGGATCGCTTTTGTAAATTTGCCGCCGCGTGCGATCCGCGGTGGTCACCTTTACCTCGAGACGTGGTAACATCTGTAAATTACCGCATCATGAGATGCCACCTTTAGGTAGGTAGTTAAATGTAATTCTAGGAAGAAACTAAATATGTACATTATGTGATAGTAAGCTAGGTATCCTAGGTAATCCTAGATCACAGATCTCGGATTCTAGGCTACCTAAGCACAGAGGATTGACCTAAGTAAATCTAAGAGGAGAGTAGGCTCTAGATAACTACTTTTACGCTGGGCTACAATTAGCCATCAATTAATTAGCAATAGAGGTGTCTAAGTATAAGTAGACAGCTGTCGTAGGTTGTACATAACAAAAACCAAGTTTTGCAAACATGCCAATCAACACAAACGCCGGACGTCGTTGTGTAGATTAATAAACAAGCGGGTGCAGAACTCTCAATCAATTCTTTGTTATGTAGATGTCTTTCAGTAAAACCTGGATAACTGTTGTGTGCTGTGTAAGGGACCTCGGATTCGAGGCTTTTGATTTTCTCAGTTTGCCCAATAAGCCAGGTTTAAAATGTCCCCCACTATATATAGGTAAAGATGTTAAGGCGGCCCTCTGTGGCCGGCGCAACTTCAACGCGAGCATAGTCTAAAAGCTTGTTGTTTCATCCAACGTAATGTTTGACTGCGAATAAAGAGAGATAGCATCAGAGCCGTCGGTTATCAGTCGGTAAATTCCGCTGATCACTCGCGGCCGCTTCGCTAGGTCGTCATTCATGATTTCGCATTCATAAAACTTGTTCCAGGAGTATACTTCTTGAGAAAAATCCTTACAAGTTTGTGAAAAAAAAGTTAGTTATTTAGAATCTCCAATACATTTGCAAGCCTGGTATCTTAATGTTTTCTTTACTTTTACAATTTATAGGTACATTAGATATAGCCAAAGTTCAGGCAAAAACGCTGTTTTTCGGAGGCTTTGACTGAATTTGTTTCACACTTTTTTTAAATTACGCCAAGATACAAGGCTAGATATAGTACACAAGATACTAATTTGTTCAAAATATCTAACGAAAAATGTTTAACAACGCCATAATAAGTACAGGGGTTTTGTATGAAAAGTATGACGAATTGAGTCCTCTTAATTAAAAATGCATATTTTATGTGTTTTCATTATCTGTCCAGACCATTATTCTAAATGACAAAATATAGTATACAAAGTAGTAATGGTCTCACTCATAGAGGCTACAAGGTCCTAACAATAGAGGTACCTAAACATCTAAAAAAAAAGAAATCGCAGTTAATAAAAGTTTAATCAATTACACATTGAATTCACAGTAAAAGATAAAGTGTCGGCCGGTACCTCATTGTAACTAAACGACGTTTCTCACATATCCTAGTACAAAGTTAGATGCATACGTGGGACATAGTATACTGAATGTCTCTAGAAGTCAATGTATAAAAAAATATTAAGGAAGCAATTGCATGATAAAAATCACAGGCGACGCCGAAGACGATGATGATGACGTATTGAGAGGTTGATATTGTTCCTTGCCTGTGTTGATAATCGAACTCTTCGGGAGTAGGTTTCGTTTTTGTTTGCGTAAGTACATAAATGCCATTTTTTCTTCTTTTTATACTAGGAAGTCGGTAGGCAAATAAGTAGGCCCGCCTGATGGTAATTACTGACCCTTCCCCATTCCCCAGTGAGTTCGATATTCTATCCTGTAAAGTGGAGTTACTTCCCCAGTCCAGCTGCTCTTTGAGCGAATAAACGCTACGCTCTACCAGGCTCTACCTCTTTTAAATTTAAGATTATGGCGTATCGCTCGTTTTGGAAATCAAATTGTCGTTGGCTTAGGTATAATGGATTCCACTCAAGAAAATATTTATTTTATATCATTTTCGTTAACATTCACAATCTATTGTAAGGATCTTTTTGACGTTAAATAATACCAAAGAAAATTGAACTTTTTTTCTTCACATACATTTCTAAGGTTTAGATTTCAATTAAATCAATAGGTTGTCAAAGTGTGATGATTATTAAGGTGATGATAACTCTGTGATAGAGATGTCGAATGTCGTAAGAAGGTCGCGGTTTCAAATTGAATGACGGGTCATTCCACCTCGCAGGTCGTGAGTTCGATACCAGTCCCAAAATTTCGGCACGTTTTGCAAAGAAAAGAAAAATATTTTTCATTTGCAATAAGTTTGGGTTAATCAATATTTATAACTATTCTAAATTTCATATCCAGGAGTGGCCCATAAGGGTTCCTTTTTTATCTTTTTGGTTCGACGGAACCCTAAAAAGATAATGTGCAACAGTATATTTCATGTAACAAATATATTTCAATAACAAATAGCAGTTCCCACCCGCACTCAACCCGTTTCCTCATAGGTATACAATTTCATGGCGCAGTATACACCGAGGGAATCAATCATGCTGATATTGCTGACGTAGTGCTACATCGACATATATCTTGGACTACATTAATGCTTATCACGGTTTGTTGGCACGAGGCACGACCCGTTCAAATAGCATTATTGGATAGAAACGGCAAATACTCAGCTTCATTTTATCGATAAGGACATATCCTTGCTTGATATTAGATACTATGCTAACATAAGTACCAAGCTGATTTTCATTGGAAATAAGAAAATGGCATAACATCGACTAGGTAGAAAGGTAAGGTGGCATTTGCTTGTTCGTTATCCGCCAGATAAAGCTTATTTATATAAAGCACAAATGATTTACTTAGAATTGTCTAGCAAGCAAGTAAACTAAATGTTTCGAACGACTTTTATTAACCGACTTCAAAAAAAGGAGGAGGTTCTCAATTCGGTTGTATTTTTTTCATGTTTTACCTCATAACTCAGTCATTTATTAACCGATTTGGAAAATTCTTTTTGTATTTGAAAGGGTACACTTCCCGTTTGATCCCATTCATTGTCATTGAGAAATTGGCTGGTAGGTAGTTATTATAAATCTGTACTTACGTGTCTATACCGTAATCACCCTTGGGAGCGCTATTTACATAGAACAATATCGTACTGTATAATGGTTTATACGTCTTTGTCTATGTCAGGTAGCAACATCTTACATTATGGTATATCGCCACAAATTGAATTTAGGCTCTCCAGGTGCGTCTGAACGATCCAAGACGAACACATTAGATCGCATCCAGTATGCAAAGCGGAAATCATAATGCCTTATAGCAGTATTCTATAAGTAAGTATAGAGTTACATACGTTATCTACATACTTTTCAAATTGTGAACTGTGTCGTTGTCGCTCAATCAATAACTGTGAATACCGCATTTATAATGCATATTGCAATTTGATCTATATGCAACTAACTTGGTAACCTTCTGCAACAAAGTGCCTTGCCGACATACAGGCGCCAGTAACAGTATGGGGCTAATGAGGCAGTAGGACACTAACTATTATTATTTTAAATATCTTGAAAGAAACTTAAATAGTTTTTTTATCTCTCATACTCTGACCTAAGTAGACCTAAGAAGCATGTTGAAAATGAGAAAGTAATTTTAAAAAATCTTACTTACTTCGATTTTTTTACTGTATATAGGTAACTACACTGAGCAATGGCAAAAAGCTATTCAGTGACACTTCGATAAAATTATATTTTTTTATAACACAATTATGAACAAATTTTGCCTTCCTTACAGTATTCGAACACTGTCCTTTTAACAAACTTCTTCTTTGCTTGTTTGCATTCTTACTTCTACAGTGCCTGTGATGTGACAAAACCCCATAAAAAGTCGACGCGTTAAATCACGCTGATGTTAATTGGCCGGTAAGACCTTGCTGTGTAAGGAGATGTCTTTACGAGTTATCTCCACGTTTTCATCATATTTATAGTTAATTTTAATAATATGGCGTTTTTCTGTCATATATAATTATTTATTATCATCATATCAGCCCATGGATGTCGACTGCTGAACATATGCCTCCCCCATTGATTTCCACTTCGAACGGTTCTGGGCCGCTTGCATCCAGCGGCGCCCAGCGACTCTGACGGTCGTCGGTCCACCTGGTGGGAGGTCGTCCCGCTCGGCGTGCACCAGTACGTGGTCGCCACTCGAGAACCTTTCTTCCGCATCGGTTATCGGCTCTTCGAGCGATGTAGCCTGCCCTTTGCAACTTCAACTTACTAACTCTACTAGCTATATCTGTCGTTTTCGTTGTCCTACGAATGTCCTCATTTCCCTGTCATGTAGAGAAATTCCGAGCATAGCTCGTTCCATAGCTCGCTGAGTGACTCTGAGCTTATTTATACGGCCAGACCACGTCTCTGTCCCGTAAGTCATCACTGGTAACACGCACTGATTGAAGACCTTTGTCTTCAGACTCTGAGGTATTTTGGACGTGAAGATATGCCGTAGCTTCCCAAACGCTGCCCAGCCGAGTTGGGTTTTTCGATTGACCTCTTTGTCGCAGTTGGACCTACCTAGTTGGACAATTTGTTCTAGGTAAACATACTCGTCTGCAACTTCGAGAACAGTGCTCCCAACAATCACCGGCATTTAACAATTGCTTTAACATTATTTTGCATTTTACATTACCTAATTGCAATAAACGTCTTTTTTTTTGGCGTTTTTTCATGGCGCCTAATTCATTACATAGCAAAGTTGAGTTAGTTAATATTTATTATTATTATACGGAACTCTCCGTGTGCGAGTCCGAATTGCATTTGGCTGGTTTTTTTAACCGACTTAAAAAAATGGAGGAGGTTCTCAACTCGGTTGTAAGTTTTTTTTTCATGTTTATTACCTCATAGCTCCGTCATTTATTAACAGATCTGGAAAATTCTTTTATTCAAATCCTGATCTCAATTGCCAATTCCCATTGTCATCAGATTTGATTACTTCTGAGTGTAATTAGTCGGTTTAAGTTCTTTGTAAAACAGTTTTCAATTATTATTTTAGTTTTACCACATACAGAGCACGTAGTAATCAAGTCAAACTAACTGTAGGCGCATTCTGTGGATTTAATGGAAAGAAAAAATTGGAAAAGTTACCCAGAAAAGTCGAGAAAAACTGATCGTGCCGTTCTCCGTGGGATTTTTGACCGGACAACGTCTGTTGGGTCAGCTAGTCTAAAATAAAAAGCTTAGGAAATCGTTATGAGGTACCGATTTTTTGGTTTCTCACTGAGTAAGACGGGGTAAGACCGAGCACACTAGTGTATAAATACGTACGTATAAGTGTGTGAATGTTCAGCCTCTAAATGAGACAGTCGATTGATGAATGAGGTGCCAAAGTACGTTTCGAATGACAGCAGGGTGCAATCAGCAAAAAGAAACGTACCTATACGTACGAAGTAGGAGATACCTATATTATTATTATGTAAATTCATTATTCAAGAGTCTTGCTTGTGTGTTCATAAGCTTATGCTTGTACGTAGTATTTATATACTCTGAGCTTATGCTATATCAATTATATTATTCCTTAACAATAACAACCGAGTGATACATTTTCATCATAATTTGTTTCAAATGAAAGGAAAGAAAGTAAAGAAAATATTTTCATTCATAACATACACGCATTTTACTAATTTAAACAAAAACAAAAATTTGAAACAAACTAAAAATTAAGAACGCTTGCGTGATTGTCACGAACATAGGCATGGACTCAGCATGCATTGTTATTTTTTTGGGTTCCGTACCCAAATGGTGCCAACAGGACCCTATTACTAAGCCTCCGCTGTCCGTCCGTCCATCCGTCTGTGGGCTGTATCTCATGAACCGTAATCGGTAGACAGATGACATTTTCACAGAATGTCTATTGCCGCTATAATAAAAAATAATAAAAATGAAATAAAATTTAAATTAAATTGGTAGGTACATACAAGAAACGTCTTTACGGAACCCTTCGTGTGCGGATCCGACTCGCAGTTGACCGGTTTTTTAATCACTTTTGTTTATTTATTGCAGTCAAATCTCCATTAGGGCAATGTCACAGTATTAGTTAAAAGTACTAACGTAAATGTTCAATCCTCGCTGCCTCGTTTACGTCATCGAACAATTAGGGTTAGCAATAATTCAAGTCGGTCATAGTAGCGGCCTCTACTTTATCTACCCCCATTGTGTCACCCAAGCGATGGGCATTTTTGCTTGATTGTTTAGAAATTGATCGCATGTTCCGTTTGCGAACAATGAAAGATAGCTAGCTACCTACTTCATAATCCTTTATTTACAATTTATCCAATTTTGAAGCGCTCGTGGTGTATAAGCCGTTCTTAATCGATCGGCAAGTTAAGCTACAACAGTCGTGGTCCGTACCGGGATGGGTGACCGTCTAGTGGTATTTCAAATCGAGCGTTTCCGTGCTTCGGAAGGCACGTAAAGCCGTTGGTCCCGGTTATCACTTAATTGTGATTGTCGTTAAGCTAGTTGGAGGCCTTCTAGGCGGCTTGAAAACTCCAACATTAGGTTGACCACTAGCTTACCTCCACCGATCCACCGCAGTGGGCACGCGTGGTGGAGTATCTGCCCATTCCCTTTC
The DNA here is from genome assembly GCA_951394255.1 of Polyploca ridens. Taxonomy (NCBI): domain Eukaryota; kingdom Metazoa; phylum Arthropoda; class Insecta; order Lepidoptera; family Drepanidae; genus Polyploca; species Polyploca ridens. The sequence goes on along the minus strand of OX596252.1, from coordinate 11,413,786 downwards.
ACCCTGATTTGTGAAAGGAGGCTTGTGCTCAGCGGTGGGACATTAAAGGCTGATGATGATGTAATATTTAGGTAGGTAGGTACCTAAAATATTTTTTGAATTGACTATGCAGTAAAGCATGCCAAGCCATGGAAACCTGGAAGTCTGAAATGTTTGTAGAGCATGCAGAATGTTGGCAGAAAGTCCAATTGATAGTAAGTGGTTCCGTTTCTTACGGCCATTAACAAAACCAGGGAGATTGCCAAAAGAGTATTCTAATAGAGTAAGAGCCCACGAAGATCTGACCTTCGTCATTTTATAAAACCTGGAAGTTTCTCTGTGTATGTCCCTAATAGAGGTAAAAACAATCCCCGAATATGAAGTTTGGATCGCGGTGGCTTTGGAAGTTATCAGGTAACAAAGGTGTCAAAAATTGCACCTCAAATTCGTTAAAGTATAAAGGTCAGTTTTTATATATTTTGTTTGGACTAATATTAGAAATCACGTCGTCCATTGTCAGACACTTTGAACGGTGGAATCTCCCTGTCAGACACCTTAAATTATTAAAAAATATTATTCAACTTTCGTCATTTTATAAAAGCTGAAACTTATATATGTTACTTGATGAACTATCAAAAGATGATTTCTCAGTTGTCAGACACTTTCGATGGTGGGTTTGCCGTGTCAGACACACGTAGGTGCGAGCGCGAGGTATATTCAATGTGATTTATTTTACAAACGAAAAGAGATAGACCCATAGTTATTTTGGAGAGTTTGTAGATTAAATCATGAAATTAATAAATCATGCAAAAAAAGTCTACATCACTGACCCAGTTTTAAAGTTACAGATCAAAAATCTAAAAAAAACACTATTTTTTTGAACATTTTTTAATATAATATCGTTATTTTTATTAGATTTTTGTTCCATATTTTTATTTTATTTCTACTTATCAATCAGATAAACTTTCTAGCTTTCAAATGACACTACTTTTAACAAAATACACCGATTACTTAAAAAGAAACAAAGACAAAACTAAAAGATGAGCATTTCATTAAAAAATAAATTAAAGCGCCGTACGTACTATTAAGGTACTATTAGTATTTATTTACTTGGAGTGTAATGAATTAACGTTAATTCTCCCATAACAAATAATTTATTGTAAACGGAAACGCGATAGGTAGTTTACTCACGTTAATTCTTTACACTCGGGGTACCTACTGAACCATATTTTCATTTACCACAATACCGTATTTTCAAGGATGTCAGTTTTTATACATTTTATTTGGAATAATAATAGAAATCACATCATCCATTGTCAGATACTTTGAACGGTGGAAACCCCCTGTCAGACACCCTTAAATTATTAAAAAATACTAGCTGTCCCCCGCGGTTTCACTCGCGTTCCCGGGATAAAAAGTAGCATATGTCCTTCTCCATACCATAGGCTATCTGCATGCCAAATTTCATGATGATCCGTTGAGTAGTTGAGGCGTGAAGGCGTAACAAACAAACAAACAAACTCACTTTCGCATTTATAACATTATAGTAAGGATTATTCATATTCGTCATTTTATATAAGCTGAAATTTATATATGTTACTTAACGAACTATCAAAAGATGATTTCTCAGTTGTCAGACACTTTCCATGGTGGGTTTGCCGTGTCAGACACATGAAAGGTCTACCGTAGGTGCGACCGCGAGGTATATTCAATGTGATTTTTTTTACTAACGAAAAGAGATAGACCCTTAGTTATTTTGGAGAGTTTGTAGAATAAATTATGAAATTTAATAAATCATGCAAAAAAGTCTACATAAATGACCCAGTTTTAGAGTTACAGATCCAAAATCTAAAAATACACAATTATTTTGTTTTTTTTTTTTATAATTGTCGTTATTTTTATTAAGTTTTTGTTCCATTCCATCCATCTTCCATCTTATCAACTAGATAAACTTTCTAGCTTTCAAATGACACTACTTTGAACAAAATACACCGATTACGTAAAAAGAAACAAGGAAAAAAACGAATAGATGAGCATCATTATTTAAAACTTTAAGGGTGTCTGACGGGGGTTTCCACCGTTCAAAGTGTCTGACAATGGTCGACGTGATTTCTAATATTATTCCAAATAAAATATATAAAAAATGACACCCTTGAAAATATGGTATGGTGGTAAATGAAAATATGGTTCAGTAGGTACCCTGAGTGTAAAGAATTAACGTGAGTAAACTACCTATCGCGTTTGCGTTTACAATAAATTAGTACTTATGGGAGAATTAACGTTAATTCATTACACTCCAAGTAGGGTTTCGTTCCCGGTTCCCGGGAATCGGGAATTCCCGGGAAATACGTCGTTCCCGAAGTCGGGTTTTTTTTGCGGTTTCCCGGGAATTCCCGGGAATTTCTTTATTAGATAGAATGCTTTAAAACACCTGCAAATCTTGATCATAATTAACGAAAAATCTTTGATACACGAAAATGTTGCATAAAAGCATAAAACAAATGTCTACATCCACTGAAATCGAACGTACATTTTCTGTAACGGTAAATTTCGCGACCAAAGATAGGTTTTTTCTGAACTACAGATAAAAGCTGAAAGGAACCATGAACAGATTTTGAAGAAAATAACATTATAGTACCTTGGAGATAAAGTGAATCAGCGTACACATTTTTTTAAATAAAAATAAGTTTTGTTGTTTTTACCTGTAAAACGTGTACACGTGATATTTTAGCGGGACACTATTAATAAGCCTGCACTGTACATCCGTCTGTCTGTCAGTGGGCTGTATCTCAAGAACCGTATAAGATAGACATTTGAAGTTTTCACAAAATGTGTATTAAAATTAAATAAAATTAAAAATTTGGGACCGCCATGTAATGTCTTAACGGAACCCTTCGTTTGCAAGTTCGATTTGCACTTTCTGAACTGCAGGTTTTAGAGGAAAACACTGATTTAGCTTCATTTAGGAGAAATTCTATTTTGTGTGTTTTTGATAAAAAAAATAATTTTTTATTTTTACCTATCAAAAGGGTATTAAAACAAGTAATTATTATATAAAAGGGCTTTCATTATACTAATTTATACTTTCGCTCCTTTTTTAAGCCTATTAGGCTACACTTAGGAGTGTGAGATTTAAAATATCATATCATATCAATCTACATAATCTTTTAGGGTCGGCAACGCGCGAGTGATATCCCTGGTGTTGCAAGCGTCCATAGGCTACGGTAACTGCTTTCCATCAGGCGGGCCGTATGCTTGTTTGCCACCAATTCTTTTGAGACAAATAAATAACCAATTAAATTAAATTACGTGTTTTAATTGACTTTTGATCGATAAAAATAAAACAATCAACTTTTCCCGGGAAACGGGAATTCCCGGGAAATCATTTTTTTCATTCCCGGGTCCCGGGAACGGTAAAAGGTCGGGAAAAACGAAACCCTAACTCCAAGTAAATAAATACTAATAGTACCTTAATAGTGCGTACGGCGCTTTAATTTATTTTTTAATGAAATGCTCATCTTTTAGTTTTGTCTTTGTTTCTTTTTAAGTAATCGGTGTATTTTGTAAAAAGTAGTGTCATTTGAAAGCTAGAAAGTTTATCTGATTGATAAGTAGAAATAAAATAAAAATATGGAACAAAAATCTAATAAAAATAACGATACTATATAAAAAAATGTTCAAAAAAATTGTGTTTTTTTAGATTTTTGATCTGTAACTCTAAAACTGGGTCATTGATGTAGACTTTTTTGCATGATTTATTAATTTCATGATTTAATCTACAAACTCTCCAAAATAACTATGGGTCTATCTCTTTTCGTTTGTAAAATAAATCACATTGAATATACCTCGCGCTCGCACCTACGGTAGACCTTTAATGTGTCTGACACGGCAAAGCCACCATCGAAAGTGTCTGACAACTGAGAAATCATAGTTTGATAGTTCGTCAAGTAACATATATAAATTTCAGCTTTTATAAAATGACGAAAGTTTAATAATATTTTTTAATACTTTAAGGTGTCTGACAGGGAGTTTCCACCGTTCAAAGTGTCTGACAATGGACGACGTGATTTCTAATATTAGTCCAAACAAAATATATAAAAACTGACCTTTATACTTTAACGAATTTGAGGTGCAATTTTTGACACCTTTGTTACCTGATAACTTCCAAAGCCACCGCAATCCAAACTTCATATTTGGGGATCGTTTTTACCTCTATTAGGGACATACACAGAGAAACTTTCAGGTTTTATAAAATGACGAAGGTCAGATCGTCGTGGGCTCTTGGGCTATAAGTATTATTTTATAATTTTGTTAATCCATAATGAATAAGATAGATACATAAAAATACCTTCTTGGGTTTGAACTTCTAAAAGGGTCAAGGTTGCATAAAAACTTGAATAAAAAGGGTTAATATGTTACATTTTTACTCACACTACAGTAAAACAAAATAAAACTCATCTTGTGTATTTTTTGCAGCAAGGCTGACCCAGTTCCGGATTGAGTTAGTGGTTGCCCACATTGACTTCCTCTTCATCTTAAGTAGAATCAGCCATTTACACGAAGAAATAAACCATATCTAAGTATTATATATCCGATATACATATAATACTTAGATATGGTTTATTTCATGGAAGAGTGTTGTACGATATAATATATCGTACACACGGCCACAGATCAAGCTCGACACCCTATATAACCATAACTACGCTACAGTCAATATACAAATACTCTAGAAAGGGATAGTGCAGGCAGACGTGGCCGGGCGGTGGTAGTGGTAGCGGCATGGGGGGGAGGGGACGGGGCGGTGTTAGCGGCACTTGCGCCGGCGCCGGCACCGGGCGGTGTTGTGCTTGGCGCTTACACACACAGAGGCGCACTTTTTTTTGCATTGTTTACTTTTGCAAGTTTTCTGTATTGGTTGCGTATTAGTATTTTGTATTGATGATTATTTTTTAATGCAAATATTTAAATCTATGTGATAGGTATCTATTTTCATTTTAAGTAGGTAACTCATATTTTTATGTTTTGTTAGTCAAAAATTGCATATACTATTAAATAACTAGGTTTAATTGTTAATTCCTCCCAAAGACTGATTCATTTCTAAGTCATGATTATTATTATCTAATTACACAAATAGGTATATTATAGTAGCTTTCCCCACGGTATCACCCGTGTTCCCGGGATAAAATGTAGCCTATTTCTTTCTTCATACTATAGGCTATCTGCGTGCCAAATTTCATAGCGATCGGTTGAGTAGTTAAGGCGTGAAAGCGTAACAAACAAACTCACATTCGCATTTATAATATTAAAGTTAGGAAGTATGGATTGATGTTCTTGCTCACATATTTTAATAGTGTTATTATTATTGTAATTTTTCATATTTGTTACTAATGTTGGCTCTTGAGTTAACCCGTTGGTTCTCGCGAGGGACGCGCGTCCTATTATAACAATTGATGTCATTGCTATATTTTTAACCGCGAGCCAACCGCTTAACTTATGTTAGATTAGCTATGTTATTTTTTATAGTTATCTATATTTGATTGTCAATTCAGCTTCAGCCTAGCGATCGTTCGGAGACAGCTGTCATGCTATCAATAAAATGGACCCCTCCCATTTTATTACTCTGAACCTTATCGATGTGAAAGTAAGATCGAATGCTTAGGACATTATAAATAAATATTAAGAATTAATTTGTAATTTCAACGGATTCTATGTCATAAAATAATTAATTTTAACCCTAACTCTAAATCTGTGAGTTTGACTCTTTTCATTCAGGCACTCAGCTATATATTTTCTCTAAACGGTTTGGCACTACCTATGTCATCATATCAGCACAAAGATACTCCACTGCTGAACATAGGCCTAGACTGCCACAATAAACAGTTTTGGGCCGCTTGCATCCAGCAGCACCCAGTGACTCTGACCGTCGTCGGACCCCCCTAAAAAGGAAGCTAACGCAATTTTGCTAAAGGAATTATTTTTTCAAAAATAAAAGTAGCTAAGTTACTCGTTATAACATCAGCTATAAACCAGAACAGACAGACAAAAATGTTTAAAAACTCAATCCGATTTTATTCAAAAAAAGTTGAACTCACATAAAAGCTTGTTGCAATGCAATACCTGTGGCAATACTCTTTAAAAATTGGAATGCCCAATATAAAAGAATATTTAAATCAAAAGCACTAAGGAGTATTGATATCAACTTCGATGCAAATCACCCCTAAAATAACTTTCTACCCCTTTTCAACCCCGTTAGGCGATGAGTTTCAATAAAATACGAAACATATCTTCCATCAATTCTGTTAAAGAATGTTTACCTACGCAAAAATTAAAGTAGATTGAACTAAGGAATCACGTTGTCCCATACAAACTTTGCCCCCGTTTTTCACCTCCTTAGGGGTAGAATTTCAGAAAATCCTTTCTTATCGGATGCCTACGTCATACAAAGAACACACGCTCCAAGTTTCAGGTCTCTACGATCAGCGGTTTAGGCTGCGCGTTGATCCATCAGTCAGTCATTCAGAAAAAAGCAGTTTATATGTATAGATAAAACCTTATAAATACATAAAGATACAGTTTCTCAATAATCGTCGTTTTTGCAAACACGAACAAATAAAGATTGATAATTATGGATATACCTAATTACTAAGCTGTCGCGGTTTGCCCCTCGTTCCCAATGTAAGAAGTAAGTAATATTATAATAATACTCGGGGATGATGTAGTTTCTATATTAGTTTGTATTAGTGAAATAATTTTTCACATCCAATTAGTAGTTCCAGAGCGTTGAAAAAAAAAATCAAACAAAAACAATCTTCAGCTTTATTATATTACTATAGATATTAGCCTCGCTCGCCAAGAAAACAATGTTTTTTATTTTGTCCGTGTAATTTAAAAGCTGTGATATTATCTCTAAAGTATTTATTTAAAAAATATGATGTAAAGGGCACATTTAATCTACATTAAATACATAAACTAACGAAAATATTTAACTGGATAAGGATCAATACTAAACTCCTTTGCAAAAAAAACGGGCACCTTACAGTCATTTGCTTTTCTATGGATAATATTAATATTTTTAGTATGTCATTACCATAAATGACTATAAATTTCTTATTATCAATGGGAATATAGTTTTTAACAATTTAAATCCTGGAATCGGGTTTTTAGTCAATGTAAACAGAAAATGGTCATTTTTATGGGTATAATGAAATTAATGCTATGAGTAATTTTATTAAAAAAAAGACATACTAAATAAAAATTAATAACGAGTATGACCTCCCCTTGCAGCGATTACGGCATGTAATCGTCTTGGCATGCTTTCCACCAGGCTTTTAATTGTGTTCTGTGGAATCTGTTCCCACTCAGCCAAGATCACACGTTTAAGCTCCCTGATGTTTTGTGGAAGTGGTTGGACAGATCGTACTCGCCTTTTTAGGTGGTCCAAGACGTGCTCAAAGGGGTAAAGGTTGGGGCTCCGCGCTGGCCAGTCCAAATGACTAATACCGACCTCTTGCATATAAGCATCTGCGTCGCCAGAACGGTGGGCCCAAGCATTATCGTCCATGTAAATGGCATCTTCACCAATTACAGTCAGAGCGGGTTGTGCATGTTGACAAAGGATTTCTGTTGTGTACCTTAAGGCATTGAATGAGCCATTTTCAATGAATACTATCTCGGTACGATAGCGGGAAGTTACTCTCGCCCAAAACATAACGGACCCTCCACCATAAGGGGTGATTTCTTCAAAACACACATCGGCATAGCGTTCCCCTGGTCTTCGTAACATTCGCCGACGTCGGTCCTCACCATTCAGACCAATTCGAGCCTCATCGGAGAAGAGTACGCTACTCCAGTTACCTAGTGTCCAAGATAGGCAATATCTAGCGAACCTCAATCGAGCTATCCGGTGCTCACGGAGTAACTTGGGGGCCCACGCTGGTCGTCAACTGCGTATATCAGCCGCTAAAAGCCTCCTCCTCATTTTCCATAGGCTAACTTGTGCTCCTCGTACCTCTTCAAGGTTTCTTTTAGGTCTATGTAACTGCATTTGCGGTTCCTCAACGCCTGAGTCACTAAAAAGCGGTCATCTCGTGGTTATGTGCGACGTTTTCTCCCAGAACCTTGCCTTCTCTGAACGGAACCCGTCTCTTGGTATCGAGTCCAGGTTCTTTGAACGGTTGAACGACTCACGTTTAACCGCTGTGAGACGTAACATTGACTACACCCCTCTCCCAGCAGCGCTATATTTTTACTAGCTCTTATTGCTTTCTCTGCCATTACAATCGACACAAAGATATCTGTTTTAACTCACTATAAGGCAGGATTATGCAACAAACATAAATTATTCTAGTAAAAGTTAGTTTAAGTTGCCTGATAAACTTTTAACCGCGAACCCGCGAAAACTAAGTAAAAAGTCACAAACTGAAAAAGGGATCATTATTTTTAAAAACAAAAGTTTCGAATTTGAAATTAACTTTTTATCATACCCAGACCCTTTATTAAGTGTCAGTAACATAGTTTGGCTATTAAAACCACTTTAGAACTAAATAATTACCAATAATGTAAAAAAATCCAAACCGCCCGTTTTTTTTGCAAAGGAGTGTATATTGGTCAAAATCGCTTAGAAAATAACCTTTTAAATATGAATATTTTTTAAACATAAAAATGGTTACTATATGTCAACCTCAGGCCTCAGGAGAGATTGGTATATGACACCGCGGATTTTTCTGAAGACAATTTGAAGACCTATAATTATCTAGGATATAATTTTGTTCTATCATCAATAGTTTCCGCAGCGCACGCGATATTAGGAATTTTAAAGGTATTTTTTTGCACCTTGGGTTATATTATTAGAGTTTTCATAGGGAACCCTATTTTTTGAAAATAAAATATACTTAGCGTATACTATTGCTCATGAATCTGGTTATCGTATACAAAAAAAAACGAATCTAACTGGTAGTTCCAGAGATTAGTGCGTTTAAACCAACAAAAAATCTCTTCCACTTTATTACATTTACTAGCTGTCCCCCGCGGTTTTACCTGCGTTCTCGGGATAAAAAGTAGCCTGTAAATGTAGAATACTTGGGAATAATGTATGGGTTCCTATTAGTGAAATCAGTTTTCGAACCCGACTGGTTGTTCCAGAGATTAGCCCGTTTCAACAAACTTACAAAAAACTCTTCCGCTTTATTATATTATTATAATATAGTGCGTATCTCATATATCGTAATTGGTAAGTCTCGCTCGTCACGCAAACAACAAATTTCAATACTATATTGCTTAGCAAATAACGTTTTAAATATGAATATTTAATATTCATTTTTAAAACATAGAAATGGTTACTGTATGTCAACCATGGGAGATAGGTATATACCACCTGAAACTGTTTTGTGGATATTTTGAAGACCTACAATTCCCTAAAACATTATTTTGTTCTATCATCAATAGTTTTCGCAGCGCACGCGATATTACGATTATACGTCTTGTATACACCTTGGGTTAGATTATTGGAGATTACGTAGGAATCCCTATTAATATATTTATATATATATATAGCCTATACTATTCCTCATGAATCTGGCTATCGTATACAAAAATATTTTTTTAGATCGGACTGGTAGTTCTAGAGATTAGCGCGTTTAAACAAACAAACAAAAAACTCTTCCGCTCTATTATATTATTACTAGCTGTTCCCCGCGGTTTCACCCGAGTTAACGGGATAAAAGTTACTCTTTAATACTCGGGGATAATGTGGCTTCCTATTAGTAAAAGAATTTTTCAAATCCTACTGGTAGTTCCAGAGATTAGCCCATTTTAATAAACAAAAATAACTCTTCCGCTTTATTATATTATTATAGTATAGATATAGATATTAGTATAGGTGCATAGGCGCAGCGCAAATTGAAAACAATCTTATAACACAAATTATTACGAGACGAGCTCGAACCTGTTTTTACAATTGACTATACATCATACGTATAGGTATAGTATGGATGTATTGCTACGTACGGTTCCTGCGCGTGAGTGGGACGAAATAACAAAAATATATCGCGCTTACTCGCTCGATTCTCACCGTCCTACCTCAAATGGTCCAAAGTCCGATCAGTATAGGTTGACGTGGCGTTGAGTGTACAACAAATATTTGTACAGTAGTACCCAACTGATATGGCTTACCAATGTACCTGCGCAGAAGATACATTTTCAAAGCGCGGGAAACGCTATTGGTCGGCAGCTGCCGCCATGTTAGCGCGCGCCGTGCGGAGGGGCGTGACTTGCGAGTGAGACGGAACTAATAGCTGCAGTGTACTATGAACCTTAGAAATGATCTAAGGTTGATTGTAAGTTTTAATCTTTCGGTAATCTTCGGGGCCATACTTTCTTTTCTGTGCGAACGCAGATTCACGACGCGCCAAATCAGTTGGGTAATACTGTACAAACATCTGTCGAACAAGGGGTCTTGAAAGCTCTTTGTTTTTTTTTTTTTTTTTTTTTTTTTTATACCACTAAGGTGGCAAACAAGCATACGGCCCGCCTGATGGTAAGCAGTTACCGTAGCCTATGGACGCTTGCAACACCAGGGGCATCACTCGCGCGTTGCCGACCCTGAAGAAATCTCTTCAGACCCTTTTTGAAGAACCCCATGCTGTACTCCAATGGGAAAACCACGGCGGGGAGCTCATTCCACAATCTGAGCGTCCGCGTTTTTGTTTACTTTTAGGTAATTCCATAAGTCTTGGATTTACTACATAAATTAACATTATTTTTATCGGTTTATAAAAAGGAACGATTTCTTTTCAAAAATTAGGCGATCCCATCGTGCCATAACATTTCTATCAGTCCCTACACTGTCGACTTACCGAACATAATCCACAACGTTTTGCATCCCAGCAAAGGTGTGGAACTCTCTTCCAACGCCTGCAATGTGTTCCCGTCTCCTAAGATTCTTTTTCTGGCTAAAACTACAACCTCAGCCTCGTCATCATCCGTTACGGGCGGGTCTGTGGTCAAACGCAAGCACATTTTATATAAAAAAGAAACAAAAAACCCGTCTGAGTAAAACAAAAATTAACTGAAAAGAGAAAAACAAGCTCTTTAATCTACAGAATTTTGAATATAACTTGAATGCTTTAAGGCATGGGTCGGCAACCTGCGGCTTTTCAGTTCCAAACGAAAAAAAGCTTTCATTTGATTGATACCCATATTGTTATAATAACGAATTTACCCCCCCCCCCCTTTTTATTTGTAGACGCCATATAAAAATAATGTACCCTATGAGGTATTCAGCCCGTACCTACCTAGTTTTAGGTCACAAACATAAATTAGTCCGGGATTAACCTATAAATTTTCATAACATTTTCACTGAATGGAATTTTCAGCGAAGTTTCACATGTGCAAGAAAATGTTACTCAGATATTTAATTACGATTTAATCAACAGCATAAGTAAGTAGTAAACAACATAGATCCTTATTGTTATAATTAATAGGTTCATAGAAGCAGTCTTACTACACGAGGTAAATTTAATTTATAAAATACAGCTTTGCGCCAGCTGCTATCCTTCTATTGCTTGGATCTAGACACTCGGCAGTGAACGTCAGCCAAGTTTGGAAAATAAAGCCTGATGCACCGCGCGGCGCGGGCGGCAATGTGCTATTTTTTATTTTACTCAGGACAACAAACATAATGACAATCATTAGTTATACATGGTACAAAGTTATAAAAAATATTGTCAAAGTCAAACCAACAACTTTATCTACAGATTACAAAAAAGTATGAAGTGTTTATATAGGGGAGAGGGTGGCAAGATGGGGTAGCGGGTAAGATGAGGTACCCAGCGAAATTCACAGTTCAAATTGTCCAATCACGCTCGTTCATTCATCGTTCGACGCGCCGCCGTGACATTTGTCAGTCGCCTATAGAGAAAAAAAGAGAAAAAAAGAGAAAAAAAGAGAAAAAACAAACTGATTAATATGACATAAGGAAAAACAAATTAATGTAAATATTGTGGATTGTGGATATTGATAATGCAAAAGCTTATAAAAGTTACATAAATAATATCATTAGATGACAATGTAGCCTTTATGGGTTTTTTAAATTTGGAAGAGGACAGAGCAAAGATGTCGGTTCCTAAGAAATTAGAATTATGAGTCGTTACTAGTTGCCGAAGAGGGGCACGTAAACCGAAGTTTGTTCGGCAGCTGCCAGTTGAAAACAAATGGCCAGCGCGCACTTCCCGTTTTTGCTTTGCACTGTCCGCGGCACAGAATAACAAAGACTGCTCGTAAGATCAGTACAATACTACAATCTAATCCATCATTACACAAACCGTACAACATCATTGCTCCGATAAGTTCTCAGAATCAGATTGAATTCAGAATCTTTTTTGGCTCAATGTTAGTAGATTATATTTTTAAGTAACTCTGGAATGAACCTCTGTTACACCTAAAATGCATTGCCTTAAGGAATTTGAAAGAAGGAAGTTATATTACACTAACCATTTCGAGCGACGCTCAGCACCGATAACTTTTAAAAACTTTGTGACTGGCAGCTTTGTGTGTCTATTAAACCCCAATTAGCTATTGTTCTGAATTTCATAAATGATTATTCTTGAGATATTTCCGTCTGAAATTACAGATTTTTTATCTTACACTCAACCACAGAATCAAAAACCTACACCCACTTTCAGGTAACTTGTGCGACTGAATATTGTTTGTTATACATTATTGTTGATATGATTTCTATAGAACTTGACACACATTTAGATCTCAAATCTTATAAAGGCATGAATACAACAATAGAATGCAGAGTCGATAATCATGCTCGTCATTTACACTAAACTTGACCTTTTCTCACATTTATGTTTTTGATGGGATTACATTTTCTCACAACTATGTTCCTAACTACTTCCAATATGATTTAATACAACTGTAGGAAGAAGGAAGAGGCTAGTCTTATATCAGTATAAAACTTCATCCTACAAAAAACTTGTAGAAATAAAAAAAACTGGGAAGAAAATCGCACAGGGTGTGCGGTAAAACAAATTTTCAAACCATGTTTAGTATTGTAAATAAAGTGCACTGTGTGTGGTAAAATAAACATTTAAATCACTATAATTTTTTTTATCATTTTTTTTGTACATTATGATACAATTGTGCAATATTGGTAATTATCGCTATTTGTTAGTTTTTAAAAAATAACTGTTTTACCCGGTTCAATTATGAAAGCTTCGTCTACAAAATATAACTTACAGTGAGATACAAACCTAACTTAATCGGGATTATACGTGTATAATCTCGATCCAGCACTCGTGTGCGGTAATGTGAGGTAAAAAGCACTCGTGTAAACTGCATTAAGGCGCCGATCCCACAGAGAGAGTTCTATAGAGTTCTGCGTTCCGCATTCACAATTGTGCACACAGCAAGCAGTCTACAGTTCTAGAGTTCTGCAATATTCGCTACCGATCACACGTCATACACTTTTAAAGGCGCTGCATAGATTACTGTAAACGCAAAACGCAAAACTCTGGGCGCAGAACTCTAGAACAAAGAGTCACATTACAAGCAACTGTGTTGAAAAATATTATTATGGGCGTGTGTTTGACTACAATCTCACCAGTAATGACGTGGCCGGTTAGCTTACAAAGACTTGAAGGGAAAAACTGCAGCTGGAACACACCTTTATCTCACAAAAATGTTGAAAAACGTCGTATTTTCTTTACAAACTAGTGATGATGGCAAACCCTCGCCTACCTTAGGGCTTATAAACATATATAGACTCTTTTGGAATAATCTCTTACCACTCTAGTATGTTAATTTACCAAGAATCTCAATATAATATATAAGATTCTTGCAATTTACTAATGCAAGCTTCTACGTTATTCAAAATCAAGAATCTTATATGTTCAAAATTTTATAAGAGACCGAATTGACTACCAGAGACAACTCATAAAACGGCGTAATATTTACCTGCCTTTGACAAGAAGCAAGAGTAAAAATTACGTCTTTGATCTTATAATTGACTTAAGCGAAAATTATAATTTTGTTTTATCATTAAAATGCCTTTTCGTATCTTTATTTACATCCCTGTTGATGGGCACTCACGATGAAAAGTTATTTTACTCAAATGAACATTCGAGATTGTCGAAATTGAATTTGGGATAGATCTTGAGAATTCGTTAGATGATAATGAGAAGTTGTAACGTTATCATGAACTTCAAAGTTCGAGCACAGTGTGAGTTAACAATGTTTTTGAGGCGTCTCTATAATACTCTAAGTATATACAATATCTATATATTCGGACGGCGTGTTTAGGTAATTTATGCTTATGTATAGTCTTATAAGGTAAAATTAGCCATAGAATGTTGAGTGAACAATTCATAACAATTCAATTCAATTCAATTAATACCTATATTTAAAGATATTCAACCTCAAATTAAACTTTCTTTCTCTTTGCATAGCTCCGTATTTGGCGAACTTTGAAGTCACATAAACCGGCTCTTTGTCTCCGATGGGAAGATTTCCTTTCATTCCGCAAAAAGTTAAATGCTAAACTTTTATTTAAATATTTGATTGGTATTTGTTAAGTGACCAAAACTAGAATATATGTCGTTAAACTTACTGATTTACTCGTAATTTTGTCAGTTATATAGGCTTAGGTATTATCTTTCGCTATTATTGCAAGAGTAAAACTTCGTCTAACAAGTGGTGGTACGTGCTGGAAAAAAATATTAGGTATACCTAAACTTTTCTAGAACGTAGGTTTTCTAAACCGTAATGTTTCATCATAATTGTACAGTGTTTTTGTCAAGATAAATGTAATCAAAAACATTAAAACGGAATGTGATAATTATTTTTATTGCTTCTTTTATGAGCTAGGTACCTTATCATGTTTATCTTAAATTGCTTAGTAAGTAAGGATGAATCAAAGTCAAAGTCAAAGTCAAAGCCATTTATTCCCCAGCAATTTAGACCCCAGAAGGGCACTTATGAAGGTCACATTTACTGAAGCTACCACCGGGTCGGAACTCGGCCTTCAACTGAGAAGAATCCGGCAAGAAACTCAGCAAGGTTACATTTTTTAAATATTTTTTGGACAATCTGACTATGTTTGGCTTTTTTCCAAATAATTAACAATAAAAAAGATAAACCTAAGCATATATACATATATAAGCATGTATACATAGATACAGACGAAAAAAGAACAAGAAAATAAATAAAAAATAATAACCTTAAAAATAAAAAATAAAAAACAATATAGAATAATAATAATATTATACTTTTGGCAATATAATTTAAAATATAATGAAGTTTTGAAGAAGAAATAACCGACAGTTGGTGGATCACTCCGCGACGGCTTGCAATGCAATGCTCGTAGCCACAGTCGTAGCGTGGCACGTCCACGCTATGCGATTATTGAGAGAATTATTTACTCACACTATTTTCTGAAAGAGAAATCAATATGTTTTTGTCTCTTTTAACTATCATGTAGGTATGTTTGTCCACTTAGTTTCTTATTGGAGTCAGTCAATTCTAAAGTTCATATGTAGGTACCATCAGGGCCTACAGTGAATAAATAAGATTTGGATTTTTTGCGGGTTCAATTTATCTTAAAGTATATTTACGGAAACCTACAATTTGGGTGACGACCTATAAAAATTGGATCCAGTCTTGTGTTACCTTATGTATATCTCGTGCACCTTTAATTATTTTTTTTCGTTGAAATGCCCCCCGTTTCTGTTCATAATAGATCCCTGGGGCACTATATATACCACTTTGAGAAACAGTGATGTAAATCAAAAGCATTTTGATGAATAGTAAGGCGCCGATTTCACAGAGAAGAGTACTAGAGTTCCGCGTTCCGAGTTCTGCATTCCGCGTTGACTGTAAGCTATGTGGGGACTTTGAAAGTAAAAAAAGTGTATGATGTGTGATCAGTAGCGAATATTTCAGAACTCGGAACTTGGAACTCTAGAACTCTGTGGGATCGGCGCCTTAAGGAATATGGCGATCTATCATGACACGACACTCAAGATAAATTAAAAGTACTATTATAAGATGGGAGAACAGATTTCATTAACGAAAAATAAATTAGGAGTGTGATTTTATTCCTTTGTTATGTTGGAGAGAGGCCAGACAGTTTTAATAATAAATGAGGTGGGTTTGAACTATTTCTAAGGAAGGTTCTAGAAAGTGATTTCAAGATAAATTTTCTCTCCTCTTCTTACAGTCAATTTCTCATTCTACTTTGTATTATATCGCAACGCAATAAGCTATAACATAATTTTTTATATCCATTTATCAGTCTTTCCTTTACACATAAACAATTTGTCATCTCTGAACCCTGAGAGACTGCAAAATAGAGGAAAAATAGTTGGCAACGCCTGAAATGATTGTCTTGTACCCAAACTACGTTAATGTTTCAATACGTCACACTTATCCTGTAGTAATTTTGTAGATAAAACGTAATGATGTACAAAAGTATATCTAAAGCTGATTTATTTATCAATGGTCAGATAATTCCAGAAGCGGTAACTGGCTGTTAATTTCTGGCTGAGATTTTTTGTATAGACTTATCAGAGGAAAAGCTTATCTAAGGTTTATATAGATAATCAGGCCTAAAACAAATGATTACCCGATAGTTATCTAAAAATTAGATCTCAAACGGCCTTTATAGATTTAAGTACGTCCTAGAAACCAGAATCGAATAGAATTTAAATGAACACGAGCTACATACATTCACAGAAAGGTCGTATTATTTTGAGTAGAATTGTGTAGGGTTGGCTATTATTTAGTTAGTAATCTCCAGGGAACCTTCCAACAGAGCTATGTCCAATTGCTAGCTATACGTCGTCGAAGATAAGTAGCGGATTTTTATTGATGTTGGCGGCTGAGTAGAATTGAGGTCTCGCCAACTTACGACCACTTAATGGAGGTTTCCGATGGTCTACGAAAACAAAACGGAAAAACCTACAATGGTGCCGATTCTGTTGTAAATCGCACTAAACTAATTTTAGTTACATCTCATCTCTTTCTTACGAACATGATTGAAAAGGGATAGAACATATTTTAAGTTATCAAATTAATCTTTGCCGTCTTATTTTGCGTGTATTTAGGCGTAACCGCGATAGATGGCGACTAAATTTATATTGAAAACAAGCATTGGACTAATTTGACAGGACTAAATTTCTTACATCCTTTTCTTTTGTTTTTTGTTAGAAAGAGATATGGTGACATTAAAATTAGTTTAGTTGTGAACAACAGAATCAGGGCCAATGCTTTGTTCTTCGCTCTGAAGAGCCAATAATAATAATCTTGTGGCTCTAACAAATTTTGGAAAATAATCTCAATAAGGTAACCGGTATGAAAATTTGATAAATAATACGAATAACTCGAACAAATGCAACAAACAATAGGGCTTTTGAACGGGTTTCAACTTCTCCGTGTTTATGATACCAGCGCCAGCAGAAACTTTGTATGTAAATCGAAATACAGATTATTTTTCGGTGTATTTATATTTTGTTTACATACACTAAAAATTTAAATCCATTTGTTGATATATGAATTACGTGAAATATTTAAAAATACATATCTTTGACACCCCTTTTCTCCCCTTATCGGATAATTGTCTAAAAACTCTGAAATACATAATTCAAAATTCAAATAATGTAGCCTTAGTCGAGTTTTAAATTTATTTTATCTTGTGTGTTACAAATATAGCATTCGCTACTTACAATACAAAGCTTTCGTTTATTTTAATCTAATAGACTGTCATTTAAATATTTGTTGTATAAAATAGCAAACAAAAAATTAATTAATTCTTTAGCAAAAATCTCATACGTTATCGACATCTCTTATTTTACCCCCTTAATTTGATAAATACTTCCGTGGATATAAGTAAGTTAGATAGGTTTACGTATTAGAAGTATAGAGTTTTAAATTACATTTAGAGCGCAGAAGAAATGTTTCCGCTCTATATGTGGATTTGTAACATTATAGTTATAAATAACTATTCACATCACTTCACGTACTTCCTCTCATAAATATTCACGCTTATGAACTCTGTATGCTTGTAAGGAAGTAGCCAAATATAGCAAGCAAGCAGTACTTCTCCTTCCACTATCTATCTATTGTCTATCTGCCGTTCCTATATTGATTTACCCTTGATTTTGAGATTGTGGATTGATATTTGACACTTAT
This sequence comes from Polyploca ridens, assembly GCA_951394255.1. Taxonomy (NCBI): domain Eukaryota; kingdom Metazoa; phylum Arthropoda; class Insecta; order Lepidoptera; family Drepanidae; genus Polyploca; species Polyploca ridens. The sequence goes on along the minus strand of OX596252.1, from coordinate 11,395,615 downwards.
TATAAGAAATGGCTATCTAATATCACTTTCCAATCGCAAAATCAAGGATAGATCGAATATAGAAACTGTTAGAACATCTCTATTCTTTCTCTACTATATTTTTTATATATCTCTATTATATCTATAATCTCTCAAATATATCCCACCAAAAACATTATTATGTAAAATGTTGCCGCCAAGACATATAGCTCGTACTGTCAAAAAGTTATCAAATCTCATGTAGAGCCAAGCTTATAACTCTACATGCACTTACTCTACAAGCCCTAACTTCACAAACTCTACACCCCGTAGTCAAAATATGTGGCTTGGCCGTTTCGCTACCGTCACATGGGAGTAAAGTGAAAAATGTATTCACTGTTTATAACTTTTTTGTTATTCAATAGTTCTTGTAGTATTGAAACGGCCAAGCCACATATTTAGACTACGGGGTATAGAGTTTGCGAGTACGAGCTATATGTCTTGGCGGCAACATTTTACATAATAATGTTTTTGGTGGGATTTCACTTCTTTTTGTAAGTTGCTTATGTTTTTTTTTGTTTGAAATTTCCAAGTTTTATAATTTTTTTGTTGTTTGTGTACTAATACAAGCTTACATACCAAATTTCAGCTTAGTAGGACTTCAGGATGAGTTTTGATGATCATCAGTGAGTCAGTGACGAAATCGGGGTTTTTAGATATCAATAAAATCTAAAGTATAAGAGCTATGTTATTGAAACTTAATATGTTTAATAAGTTTACTATTGACATCATGTCCTGAGAATTTTGTTTATCTGGTATAATCCAAACCCAAGTTATGAGGGTTCAAAAAAACGACGAAGCGCTTCGAGAAAAGGTAGGTAGTGCCCTTTCGCTTCGCTTGGCTGTCTTGGCGGGGGGCACTTCCGTGCCCCCAGATCTATTCTATGACTGTTATGTATGCAAAATTACAATAAAACAAATATCCGTGACTTTTTATTCATCTTAGAAACGCAGCCCATATGAATGTACACAACGAATAGGTACTAATCATAAAAAAAAATGTTTTTTGAACAATTGTATAATAAAAAAAAAAACATATTATTCATTATGTTATGTTATGACAACTTTAGTTCTCTTGGTAGTTTGTGGTTATGACATACCTATAAATATCCAGTTACAAGCGCAGTCTACTCGACTCGTGCTCTGGGTTTGTATATTCTACCATTTTATACGTAAACTTTAGTTACTTATAAACTCGATTTTTCATAATAATAATGAATTCAAAACTTTTTTTATTTATACAAACGTTAAAAAAAATTAAATGCATAATTTGTTTTTCACTACATTAAGTGGGCTGCGTTTCTAAAATGAATAAAATGTCACGGTGTATACATATAAAGTGTATATGTGTAATGTATAGTATGACTACGGTTAAAATCGATCGATTTTACTTAAAAGCAGTTGGCGAATGTCAAAGGCAAACGTCTGGGACCTTTTCAAATGCACAAATACAATAGCTAACGACCCCATTAAAGGATCTACGTGTATACATCAGCCGTTCAAGATCTCAGCCCTCGAACAAATCTTTATCAACGTGATTTATTGAATGTCTCAACAAAACGTAGATGATCAATCTTCGTTATTGCAAGTTACAAATGTATTGACTCATATTATGATCAATTACCTAGCTATAGTATAACTAGCTATCACCCGCATTCCCGGGATAAAAAGTAGCCTATTTCCTTCTCCATACTATAGGCTATCTGCATGCCAAATTTCATCGTGTTCGGTTCAGCAGTTTAGGCGTTAAACGTAACAAAGAAACAAACTAACAATCTTAGAGTTACTTTCGCATTTATAAAAAAAAACATATTACGGATACAACGGGTAGTTATTATCTCAGTAAATGATATAATATTATGCAACTTTACCCTTTCGTGCTATCTAGAAAACAAGAGGTACTTGATAATGTAATCGAGGTGAATAAGTAATTAAGTTCGAATAGGTTTATAGTACTTGTCTAATTGAGCTGGTCTACAATTTACAATATGCTCGTATTTGTTGTAATCTACTTTATTTTATGTTAGATTAATAGAACTCTCTCTATATTGTTATTCATCGCAGACTCTGAATAGGAGTATTTACATAAACATATTTGCCAACACCACTATTATCATTCATGGATCGACGTGGGCGGAGGCCTTGTCCAATGCTAAGCTGGGTATGAATCACTTTTCTAGATGGTTGCAGAAGACATACCAAAAATACTGTTTACGTATGTTTCAACAAAATTGCTGCCTCAGTATCAAAACAAAAAACTGACATTATCAAAACAAATATTGTCAAATGCCTCGGTGTAATAATAGATGAAGATCTTACTTTGAAAAATCATATTAGCGCACTGTCGGCTCGGGTAAGGAATAGCCAAAGATTTTCATACGGCATCGTGCGTTTTAAATTCTTTGGGAATAGCATTGTTACGAGATGTCATGTATAGAGACGCTAAAATTAGTTCATTTTGCATTATGGCAATCCCTAATAACGTACTCAATACAATGGATTACTTGCTAGGGTTGTGCAGCAAAAACTTTTCTTTATCCATTTTGAGAGAGCGCAACATTCGGTCCTAAAAGTGATGCTTCATAAACCTTTTAGATACCCAACGACAGAGGTTTATAGGGATAACGGTATATCTTCTGTAATGGCCAAACCAAGAGTTTTCCGTTTACATACTCCATCCGTGAACACTGCATTCGGAAGATGGTTTGAACAGTTTGTTCGGGTGCAAGTTTACAATTAAGCACTGTTTAATGAAGGAGAAATCGGTCTTCGAATCTAAATAGAGAATTCGAAATTGGGTTATGACGGCACAGAAAACTTATTTTCGTGTAAATAAGTAGGTATTTGTTTCTACGTATACATAGTTATTGTTATATATACTTATATTTCCTTCTCTATAATTTTGAAAACCCGCATGATGAGTAAGATACTCGTAATTATAACCATTTTGGCAAGTCACCAGCAAAACCCTGACTCTTGTACGTAAAGCAAAACGAAATATAATGAAATATCCTTATCATAATGTTTTATTTTTTATTCAGTTCTAAAAAAACAATAATGTTTGTACGTACAATAAAATGTTTTATAAGACTGTTATTCATTATCTACATTGGTCATTAAAATACTTTGTTACCGTGTAATACATGTAGTTTCATAATTACAGAGTTTATTTTAAAACATCATTTAGAATTATTTTAATCTAATCTACCTAGCTTGGCACACATAGGTATGTTGTTAATAAAATATTTGTTAACATCAAAATATGTACATACTTACTCATTTTTTCTTCATAAAATACCTGTATTTATACAGAATACATTAGTATCTAATGAAAAATTGCAAGCATTACAATGAAGATCAATAAAATGTCTGTTATTATTTCACAATAATTGTAACCATACGAAACTGCATGAGTTTTAAGTATTTAAACTTAATTTGAAGCATTTTCACATGAATTTTTGTGTCATTGTATTTTAAACACATTTTAATACGATCATTGCTAAGTCTGAAAAATATTCAATTGAACTCTAGCAGAATTCCTAAATTACAAACAAATATGATACGATATGAGCAAAAAAATACTACGGATGCTACGGTACGCCGCACTATTTCCGTGGTCGTAGCCGCGACCACATCCGCTACGAACAATTTCGTAGCGCCCTTGCTCGTAGAGGTTCGGCCAGTATAAATTAAACCTTTCCATTTTCACGTAAACAGTACGTATTCAGTTGCAATGTTATCCTTTTGAGCGTGTTTGGGAATTTACTTAGACCCTTGAGGCAGAAATTTCTATCACAGTTAAATAGGATTTCCATTCCTACACCTTTCTTAATACATTTTTTCCGAACTATGTCCCTATCTGCTTGAATGAACATTTATTTACCGAACAAAATTCATACATTGTGCAAAAATATAAAAGAATTTTACGACTGACTTTTAATATACCCTCCTTTTTCAGCACAATGTAAAAATTTAGTTTTTGTACTTTTTACAAATATAATCCTATTCGTATTTAAAAGTTCGCTACCGTTCGATGTGTACACTCTAAACATTCAATTGTATTTTTAATATATACATTTACATTATACACACATACTGTGAATCAATGTCCTTTTTAAAACTAAACAGAAAAAGATATCACGCATTGATGTATATTTCTTGTTTGTTTTTCTCTGGGTAATCTTTAGGCGGTAGTTTAAAACTGTCCCTAATGTATGAGAATCGGTGAAAATTGTAGAAGTATTCCTTGCCATCGGGTGAATACTGCGGATAGAGGGTGTAAGAGGGGAACTCTAGGTCTGAAAGGGAGTCTGCGAGCGCGTGTCTGGCAAACTCCTCTTTGTATCGTCATGATTGTTCTCTGTACGCTTGTCGCTTGGTGCATTTTTCCTTCAGGATGTAACAGAGAGCGATCGCTATCAGAACTGCTATCGCAATCGCCATGCTTATGCTTATCCAGATGATCTCTTCGTTGATGCCACTTGTGGACTTTCCTGGATAATAGAAATGTATTAGAGTATTAGTCAGAGATATATATATACTACCTATTTAATTGGTTATTAACATTCATCGTCATCATCAGCCTATAATGTCCCACTGCTGAGCATAGGCCTCCTTTTATAAATGAGGGTGCAAGGAAATGGGCAGATACTAAACCACGCATGCCCAATGCGGATTGATGAAGGTAACCTAGTGGTCAACCTGGAGTTTTCAAGCCGTCTAGGAGGCCTCCAACTAGCTTAACGAGTGATAATCGGGACCAACGGCTTTACTTGCCTTCCTAAGCAAGGACAACGCTCGAGTTGAAATACCACTAGGTGGTCACCCATCTAGGTACCGGGCTCAACGGTGGTAGCTTAACTTTGCCGATCTATTAAGAACGGCTAACCATGCTACACCACGAGCACTTCTCTAACATTACTTAACATTAATTAACCAAATTAAAGAGATAAGTTATTAATTTATTAACTTCATTTAGTAACCCTCGTGAGATACATTATGTAGGTACTGATATATTAATTCGGTTACAGGTATATAAGGGTATTGGGAGTAGCATTAGGGTTGTTACGTAATACGATCTCTCACGAAGTATAATAAATTAGTGGATTAAAATTTCGACTGAGAAAGTTGGAAGGTATAATAAATTTTATATAATTTTATGGTGTAAAGACTATATCCAAGAGCATGAATTATTAACCATTATTGCTGCGAAGATAGCATCTAATAAAAATATTTAATTTCGTCCCAAGGAATTTTTATACAGGCCTTTATTTTACGGTTTGGAACAAATGAGAAACCGGTTACGATTTGATAAATATTCCGGGAGCTGATTCAATATTACATGCAAATTGGGTTTCTAAAAGGTGCGTATTCGCTTAGTTAAGCAAGTTATAGCCAGATATATGTGACTTGAGTACTTCAAGGTATTTATTTCACACACCTACCTATAATTTTTTTATAACACACATCAGTTTGTGATTCATATTTATCAAACAAGTTGAAAGAAATATTACAGGTTTATTAAGTACTTATACTTGCGAATTGATAAGCTCAGAAAAGTTAGGATGCGTAAAATGATTAATGTAGTTTGAAAAGGAATACAGGAAACCCTACAAAAGGATATCGTTCCAAAACAAAAGAAGTAAGTTTAGTCTCCAGAAAACTTGACTGTACATTGTTATACCTATATAGTATTGCGTACTCATATACTATGAAGGTTTTAAAGGTTGTTCGTGCATAAGTTCGACACCTAAAAGTTTTGAAACAAGAACTTTATCAAAGGCAGCAGTTAATTATTGTCATAAATCAACGAACATTTAACAGAGTATGCTTTTGAAATATGGTTACTACATTTAATGAAGGCTATTTTGGAAAGTTTATTTGAATTTTAAAATAGACAATAATAATGAGTCGTTGCTTTCCAATAATGAGTCAGAATAATATGAATATATAACTATTAAGAATGCAAAAATATGCAATGAAAAATCGCTGAAACCGTTAGGTAAATTTTTTGCTAACTTCAAAAATTTACGGAGCTTGAACAGAATTAACTAACGATTAAGAAGAAACGTCTTTAGTTCCAAATAACTTGTTCAGTAGATATGGAAGCTTACATTTATTTGTGTCTACAACTATCCATAACTTCTGTTTTTTTCGCGGAACTAACTACCTAACAAAGGAAATGGTTTTTCTAATCGTGCCCAGATGAGCAAAGTAATCAGATAGTGCTTGTTTCTCACTCGCTTAAAGAATAGATTTGTGAAAACTACTTTATCTTTATGAAAATATGATGGATTACAAAAACAATTTCAGTGTGTTACTGTTTTATTCTATTCTATCTAATAAAAGTTTCATTATATTCACCCTATTTAAGGTTTCATAAAAAAGAAGAACTTTTAACGACTTCTGAAAAACATTTTACGTAGTTCCCCAGAGTTTTTTAAAGTACCTATATTTGTTTGAGTTTGTTCTTTGTAAACTTTTTCTCATATATTAGGCATCTTTTGTTTAAATAGATAGTATCTCTATTATCTGCTAGCAATAATAGATATTTTCAGCTCATGTTTGTCGTCTGCACGGCCACGTGCTAACCTAACAAAGAGTGTGGATTGAGCTTTACTCCCCAACGCGACCCCGATGCAGATTGGTGGACATCACATGCCTTAGAATTTGAGTTCTCCAGCAGGTTTCATACAATGTTTTCTTTCACCGAAATGTCATAGGTACGGTAGTTTTAAACTCTGTGATTCAAACCTGCACCTTTACATTATCGTATGGGAGTTCAGTATTCGTATCTTCAGCTTCATCTTTGAGCCGCTACGGCATTTTGTGGTGTACTTGAATATAATAAAACGTGTAAAAAAACTGTCTTTCTGTTTATATAACATTTTTAGGCTGCATGTTCACCAGAGATGTGTAGCGAGGGTGTTTTAGCTGACAAATAGAATCGCTTAATTTTCACATTATAGCTCTAATGAAGCTATCCTACGAGTATTAATAAGTTGAAGCACATGCCTAGCTACATATCTCTGGTGTAAAGCCACCCTTACAGTTACCCCTTAGCTTACTAATTTAAAACCCCCTTGAGGAAGATTTAGGGGTGTGTTATTGCATCGTGGTATCATATGGAGTTACAAACTATGTTAAAAGATCTTCAACAAGAAAGCAAGAAAGTAGGACTATCTATGAATATGGAAAAAAACAAAGTGATGAGGAACGATGATAAAAACCTGAATTTGGACATAAGAATAGAAAATTATAAATTGGAAGAAGTAGACAGATATACATACCTAGGACAAACAGTTATATTCAAGGATTGGCAAGACATAGAGATAGAAAAAAAGAATATATTAAGGTTGGAATAAATATTGTGCTCTAAAACACATCATGAAAAACAAAGATGTCCCTATTAGCTTAAAATCAAAAGCCTATAATAGCTGTATAATACCAACCTTAACATACGGATGCCAGTCGTGGGCCCTTACTAAGCTAAAGGTGACCCAGATAAATATGGAAAGAAGCTTGCTAGGAATTAAACTGATAGACAAAGTTGCGAAATGAGATATTAGACAGAAGAGTAAAGTAAGAGATGTAGGAAAATGGAATTGGTCGGGCAAGTGAGGAAAGATGAAGCAGCATTACAACTACATGGTATCTAAGAGATGCTAAAAGAAGAAGAGGTAGACCAACTGCTAGATGGAGAGATGAACTAGTTAATTTTGAAGGTACACTATGGCACAGATCCGCAAGGGATAAAAGTGAGTGGAAGAAGAAGGGGGAAGCCTTTGTCCAGCAGTGGGATGAAATATAATAAAAATATCGCAATAAAATTTAAAAATATTGTAAATAGTGACCAAATGGAGTTGAGCAGTAAATATGTCATTAATAATTATGTCATTAAGTAATGAGTCATTGAAAAAAGTCTATAGACGCGCGTGAGGCCGCGAACAAATGCTAGTTTATGCATAAAAAACAGGTTCATTACCAAATATGATGTGAAAATATTACAAATAAATATATATTTACATTCCATTCTATATTTTCCCCATTAAAATAAATTCTGTATGATGAGATATCTTTGCTTTTGTTCTCATTATTTTTTGCGTTGTAACTTGGTAACATTTTCATTGAAAAGGGGGAATGTAACACATATTTACATCATCTATATTGTATATATAAGTAGATAAGATGTAGAATAACCTAATACTTTTTCATTTTATAAAAGAAAGTTGTTAAATATTCTTCAGATGCAAAGTTTTCAAGAATCAGCATAACGGAGTTCTATGTAATACATATAAATTGCATTCATATTTCAGTGGTACTTGGTTTGAATTCTATTACACTGCAGGCTTTGGATAGTTTAAGTCATGCAGGTTGTATGTGCAATGACGACCAAGGTTGTTTTCCTTTATGTTATTTTGTGCGATGATGATATGCGCTGTTTATTTAGTGCGGCTTGCATAATTATCTCTAAACTAGCTGCCTCGCGCGGTTTCTCCGGCGTTCCTGTGATAAAAAGTAGCATATAATATTCGGGGATAATATAGCTTCCTATTAGTGAAAGATTTTTTTGAATCCGCCTGATCGTTCCAGTGATTAGCCCGTTTAAACAAACAAAAAACTCTTCCGGTTATTATATTAGTATAGATGCATTACGTGCCTATCAAATCACCTGTTTTTATATTAAATCAATATTTAATTTTATGATAATAGAGATGACCTTATTTTAAAGTTAATTTTAGGCCCCATCCAAAAGCCAGGGTTGTTACAAAAGCTGACATAGGTGCTTTGTTGGCCTCACTCGGCACTTAGTCATATTTAATGAGTGTACTTGTACCTACTGTCGCTTTTGTGTGAATGCAATTAAATGTAGGTATGTAATTGCTTTCTATATTTTCATTTTCCTATTACATTCTTAAAAGTCAAAAGTACTTCTTACATTGAACAGACAACGTCTAAATTCGTTTAATGATCGTTGTCCTGGATTGGATTTATTTTAGGGCAAACTATATATATATATCAATGTAAAATCAGTCAAAAAAATATCCCGACAAATGGTCTCCATATTTTAGTAATACATCCGTCCGCGTCCAGTAACATCATCCCATTATTATAAACTAGCGAACGAGCTTGTGGCGGTGGCGTGGAAGAGCTGATTCCGTTTTTCCCATTTCCGTGGCAATTTTATATTTTCCTGTGACACTACAGAGCTCTTTACCATTGGAATGGAATAACGTTTCCGCTTATAAATATGAACATATAAATGAAATACTTAATTTTTGTAGGTAGGCTGTAGATTAATATAATTTGGGAGTATATACCGACTAGAAAATTACCTACAGAAAATCAATTAGACAAATAATGCTAATATCAAACTCAGGTATGAAATAGCCGATATATATGGCGTAATGATTCTTACCTCCCATTTTGTTGGAGTATCCGCCCATTTTGCCAGCGACACGGGCTGAAGCCCCGCCTGTCACCACAAGCACCACCACTCCCGTACGAACACATATTCGTCCTGTTAAAAAAATAGTTTTAAAATGTAACATAACAACATTAGAATTCGACACTCGATATAGAGTGCCATGCTATAATGATGTATTGGTATTACCCTGTATTGGATATATTTATATTGCATATTTGTATGTCATGCATAGAGTTAATATATTTTGTTTCTATAATGCATTTGCGGTCCCAAAAAACAAATCTAAAGATTTATGGGAGAAATAAGTTTGATGAGGAATCTCTGAGGCACTGCTCCTCCTGTAGAGCAATAGTAGCATTTGCTAACGTCAATTATTTACACAGGATACAGTTTTGATTTGTTTTTGAACACTGAAAATAAGGGCAATAAGAACCTATCAATTTTAATACATTTGGGGATATCTTCTCTAAGTAGAATATTGTTGTGTAACCTCTAGATTACTACCGTTCCTAATGACCATGTTCAAGTTTCCAATCTCCCGTTCGAGTTATATAAACTTAATAACAGATTGCTCACCGATTGTAATTGCCATCTTGTATTTCACAGGCACGTGGTAGGTACGCTCCGATCGATTCCTTTAATTACATCGGTCGCCACATCTGGGATTATTTGGTGTTTACTCCTGTAACAAGAAAAAGTTAAGTAGTTTAAACTAACATTTACTATAAGTTCGTTACACACACAACTTAAACATTTTATTTTTCTTTAGATAAACTAGATTATGTTTGACCATAATTTCACAGCATAACTACATTGTCTGGCTCTCAAGTGCGATACTTGCTGGCAACAGATATTCATCTGCGCGAGTCTGGTATTACATAGTACCTTTTAGATACGTATGGTTTATTCGCGATATTATCCTTTAGTTCAATTTCATTGTAGGATGAATAAATCAATGACTTTCGCCTACGGTTTTCGTAGACACTATCTCTGAGCTAGGTTTATTTATTTATTTATTTATTTATTTATTTATTTAGTAGGGAAATCTACAGCTTATTACAAAGAAGAACAAATATATTTTAGTATATATAACATTTTGTGAAGCCAATTAAAGATTTCCACAGATTAAAACAAAAAGAAACGGTTGCTGATAAAAGCAGTACAAAATTGTTACTCGTTTCATCTTATGCTAATAATATTATAAAATTGCATGCTTACAATACAAAACAAAACAAAATTTATGCTAACAATAATACTACAAAGTAGTCTTCTCAGTGTGTATTTGGAACCGGTGTTAAATTCAACTGTATGTACCAATTTAACGTTCATAGGTGCCTTACTAGGGGCTAAAATGAATAAATGACTTTTTTATTTTGATTTGATTAATTTGTGAATTAGGAACTAATAAAAAAGAAGTTTGAATAAGTAAACAAAAAACAAAAAAAAAACCTTTACCTTACAAAATAATTCATAAGTGCAAAAAAAATGCAAAAACGTTTAAATATAAAACAAACACACAACTGCCGCAATCCTACGTCAAACTAAATAGTTGATTAATAAGTTCTACCCGAAACTTTGATCTTGATAAAATAAAAGGATCAAGTTGGTTAAATGAGTCATTATATGTGCGACCTAAACGCGCGATTGGTTCACTTTTACCGTAATTAGTGCGATGCGATGGCACATTGAACAGTCTAGACGCAGTGTGACGTGTACGATGCCGTGGTATACTGAGACCTACGAGGCCCACGAGATTTGAGCAGTCTATACGTGAATTAATTATGTCATATAGGAAGGACATATCTAGTAATACGCGTCTTTTGTCTAGAGGTAGAACGTTATGTATGTTGCAGCCCTCTTTGTACGAAGAAACAGCTTTACGTGTCCTATAGTTAAGGAAATTGATGAAACGCTTTTGAATGCCTTCTATGCGGTGTTGATAGGTGTGATAGTAGGGTGTCCATATAATGCTTCCATACTCCAGTGTACTACGAACATATGCAAAATAAATGGCCTTAATACATTGGGCGTTGGTGAAGGTTGAACAGGTTCGTGTAATAAAACCCAATAATTTATAAGCTTTATTCAGAATTATATCGATGTGTTGATCGAGTTGAAACTTATCATCAAAATAGATGCCTAGATCGCGAACTAAATTAACTCTGTCAATAGGTACGTTGTCAATACTGTAGGGATAAATAATAGGTGATCGTCGACGTGTAAATGATATGACTTGACATTTTTTTATGTTTACTGTAATTTTATTCCGTTCGTAGTACACTGCTAAGCGATTTAAATCTTCCTGAAGTTTACTGGTATCAGCAGCGACTTTAAAATCGAAGTAAATTTTGGTGTCATCGGCATACATCAAAAATCTTGAATGCCGCAAACAGCTATATACGTCGTAAAGGAACGCGTTGTAGAAAAGTGGCCCCAGATGTGAGCCTTGAGGCACACCAGAGGGTATACTAACATAATTAGATCTATAGCCACCAATAACCACCGCTTGTGACCTGTTTGATAAGTAGGATTCAACCCATCGAAGCAGATCGCCACGAATACCCAACGATTGTAGTTTTGACAGTAGGATGACGTGGTCTACACGATCGAAAGCTTTTTCGAAATCAGTGTAGACCACGTCAACCTGAGCGCCATCTTCCATTTTGGTACGAACAAAGTTTGAAAACAAAACTAGATTAGTAGTTGTAGACCTGCCCTTATAAAAGCCATGCTGTTCTATAGGTATACTCTGTGATAGGATAGGATAGATTATATTATAGACTATTTTCTCAAACACTTTGCCAAATATACATAGGATGGAAATCGGTCGGTAATTTTCAATTTTGCTAGATGAACCCTTTTTATGAATTGGAACTATGCGGGCCCTTTTCCAAATATAAGGGAAAATTCCCTCAGTGACGGATTTGTTAAATATAATGGTAAGAGGGCAAGCTAGCGATTTAGCGCAATTTATTATGTAACATGGTGGAATATTGTCAGGGCCAGGACCTTTGTTCTTATCAAGTTTTTTAAGCAAAGATAGCACTGTATCAGGAAAAATTAAACAGTTATTTACTGTGGTATTATCATTGAAACCCCCACGTGGTGGTACGTGTGTAAGATCGTAAATATCAGATTTATCAGAAAACATTTTGTGGAAAAAGTTATTAAACCCATTAACAATGTCAGGACCTGTATCGAACTGTTTATCATCAAGCGTCATTCTATTGGGATAATTACTATCGCTTTTTTTCGATTTAACATAGCTCCAGAACTTTTTTGGGTTTTTACTTATAATGTATTGAGTTGAATGTGTAAGTTTGTTAAAACAAGCTCTGTGCATTTTATGATACCATCTGCGATGCGATGAGAAATCCTCGTAGTCATTACGATTACCGAATTTTTTCCATCTTTTATGAGCTCTGTCTTTTTGACGAATAGTTTTAATTAGTTGAACTGAATACCATGACGGATAATGGCGCTTATTATTTGAGATGCTTACTGGGATAAATAGTTTTATACTGTCATTAACACATTGATAGAAAAAATCAACAGCATCATTAACATTTCTAGCTTCGAGTTCTGTGTGCCATTTAATATTATTGAGAAAAGTATTGATATTTTCGTAGTCACCTTTATAAAATTTATGTTTAGGTGTACTTAAATAAGAAAGCGGTTTCAAAAAAAGCTCTGGTGCATTGATACACAACGAAGGATGATAAGTATCCTCTTTGATGATAGGATTTTCAGAACGTAATACCTCCAGATCGAAGTTACTAAAAATAAGATCCAAAGTGTGACTGTGTGAGTTAACAAGCAAATTATATTGACTAAGGCCGTGCATTGATAAGGTGTCAATCATTTCCTTAGCAGTTGACTGAAGCTCCGTGGATCCTTTCCTATGAAAAAGAACATGATTGCCTGTCCATTGAATAAAAGGGAGATTAAAGTCTCCGGTAACAAGATAATGGTCTGTAGTTGCATGATCTGTTACTGATTTCGTGAACGCATTAATAAAACGCTTGAGATCACACACTTGAACAGCTGATGCCCCTGGGATATAAGTTGCGATAACATGAAGAGGGCCACTAATATGCAAGGAGTTTTCTGGTATAGTTACCCAGATACATTCTGTGGGAGCACAATTAAAGTTTAAGTGTAGTGAAGCACCGAGTTCATGACGGACGCATATCAGGACACCTCCTCCGGTAGATTTACCGGTTGCCTTAAAATCCCTATCGCAACGGTAAACGTCGTAACGGTCATCACAAAACTCACGGTCGAATATGCCATCGCACAGCCAAGTTTCAACAAAAATTAGAATATCATAACAATTTGATAAAATAGCTTCAAAACAATCACGCGTCTTAGTGCGCAATCCTCTGACATTCTGGTAATAAATGCGAAGATTATTACAAGCCATTGGTAAATATAAAAAAATCAATTAGATGTATCTTGTTGTATATGCGAGGATATCCTAATTTCATGTATTTTACTTTGGGCAGAACTAAGATTTTTGAATTAAAATAAAATATACATACCAATAAAAAGAAAGGTACAGGAAATAGAATGATTTCATAAGTTATAATGCGTTGCATAGCACCTGATAGGTTGCTCACCCAGATGCAGAATAAAGAATGAGACGAGTTAGCACTAGCAGTGTGGATTACACGTCGGGCCATTTTATTATGAATGATCACAGTAGTTTGAAAATAATCACTTAGATGCATATGCCAAGCATAGATAATGATTAATAAGTACAAGCAAGAACGAAGTGAGTCGATGGACAGCGGCAATAAATGGACAGCAATGAGTTTAAAAAAATACATACGTGTGGGTAACCGCCGCCGACGCCGCAGATTAACCCAGCTGCTATTCATAACATCACATCCCCAAAGCATCCTTATTATCATTGTGATTAAGTATGTTGTAGTGTAAGCATAAATTGGTTCTACAATCAAGCAAATTATGTCTATAAGCAATATCATTGCTATAAGCACAGTTAAATGAAAAAAAATTACGTAGTGTGTGTTTGTTGCATATTTCTCGTTACAAATTATAGTTATGAAGACTAAATAAACGAGACTAAATAAATAGCGTGTAAAAAAGCAATGTATTAAAAAAATTACTTGCATGATAATATTAAGGTAATATACGCAATGAATATTACGACAAAAACAAAGGATAATTAAAAATCTTAGTGCAATTTGCTTAGGTAGGAATCGTCTTTTATATGTATCGGAGAAGAATCTTCGTTCTTCTTCATAAAAATTCTGCAGTTTTTTGCCCAAACAAATTGGTATTGCTTTATTTGCGCTATCTCACGGCATTTCTTGAGCAAGATTTTATTGTCCACCGTCAAGTGATCGTTTACAAAAATGCGCCGTGCGTCTCCAGATATATGAATGTCCAGAGTTGACATGCCCCGATTTTTCCGCACTCCGGCAAGAATATTATCTTTATGTAATCTATCTTTCAGTTTTAGACACTATCTCTGAGCTAGGTTTATTTATGATATATACATAACCTTAGTACTTTGACTCGCGGTTAAAAATATAACAATGACATCAATTGTTTGCGATTTGTTGCAAAGTGGAGCAACACCGTGTTGCACAGTCTGGCTCAACAATGTTAACTGCGGTGTAGATGCAGCTTTAGAAACGAATGTATTTTTTCGAGATGAACATATTCTATGACCTTCTCAATTTCAGGCAACCTGATAGCTACATTCCATTAAGATTGGTAAAGTAATTTCGCCGTAAAAGTAAACTAACGTTCATTACTTGAAATCCTTATGGAATGTCTATTGCTTCTTATATTATTCAGTAATTTTTTTCAATTCATAGCATATACCGATATAATTATTGCTATCGGAGATCGCTGTATACCCAATATAACAGGAATTTCATTATACACTCAGTAATTTCATGCATTTATATTTTTCATGTTTACCTTTTGTGTCAGATGCAACTCCAATATATTTCAGCTATATTGCTGAAGCGTGAAATATTTTATGTTCATTGAAAGTGTCTGGGTTATAGGCTGCTATCTAAGCACTAACATTATTAAAGTTTTGAAAGACTTTTCTTATTTTTATAGAATTTTCTATAATGGACCTATCTTTTATTACCCAATATTTTTACGGCATGTGTTTGATTACAATCTCACGATAGTCTCGAAGTAATGATATCACCGTAAGTGGAAAGCACACAAAGCTTGTTATTTTAACCCGTAGGTTCTCGCATGGGACGCGCATCCTATGATAACAATTGTTTTCATTGTTAACTTTTTTACCGCAATCCAAAGAATTTACCTATGGTAACAAAGTGTAATCTATGGTAGATACTCATATCTCTTTTATCATCGTATTATTGTTTTCACTTTTGCAATGGTCACTGACCTAATCTTTGACATTGACTTTGTATTCAATATATTGTAATAAAATAATTAATGTGCAACTTACCAAGATATGATTTTACGTTACGTTACATAATTTAGATGTAATGCTTACTATATCCTACTCTATACATCGCGTTACTGAAATAGCTTAGACGGCCGACTTACGAAGTGGTGGTAACTTCAGTAGCTTTGACTGTCATAAGTGCGTACTAGGGCCTAAATTAAATAAATGGCTTCGACTTTGACTTTGAACTCAAAAACTGAAACTTGAGAGTTAAATCGATTACACTACTTTTTAAGTTATTTTACCAAAAATATTTATCATGCAGAGATACACAATATTGTATCATGCATAGTCTAAAAAATTCATAAGACTATAATTATGATTTATGAAAAAAAGAATTCTCTACGAACAACGGGAAGAACGCGGGACTGGAGAAGTTTGTGAAGTGCTGAAAGGGTAGAGGTTTCAGGGTATAATTGTTACACCATCCCATAAACATAATCCGTCTGACGCGGAAATGCGAAATTAAAACATCTCAAGACAGATTAAATGTTAATTAATAGCAAAATGTTTCCAACCCTATCGTTGCCATGATTATCCTGAAAGTGCCCCGACTCTGGTAAGTGATGCACGTCAATCAACCAAATTGAGGTCGTTTGCGACGCGAATTGTAACAAAGAGTAATGCCGAATGTCTCGAAAATATAAAAAGGTTTGTATTTTTTTAGAAATTGCCTAACATTTTTCTACGATAACACATTAACGTTACTCTCGCTTCGTGAACCTTTCAGTTATATTTGCTGAGCTTTATAGCTATATTTAATTTGTTACTCTATTTAATCACAGCATTTAGATAATATTGACGTTGATTTAAAAGACATTTCGAATTAGTTACCGATATAAAAGCTTCTTTGATTATGAAAAACGTTACTCAATTGGGAGTTTTACAAGGAATTCCGCCCATTGGATTTTACTCAGACTCAATATTCCTTAGCATTTTTTTTGCCGTAACTCAATTTCATTCTCGGAACACAACTTCCTTCGTTCATTTATTTAAGAGACGCCCTAACAAAGTGATTGATAACCGATCCTACATTTCTTTACCGAGGAAAAGTACCAAAAACTCCTCGTCGAGAGTGCCAATAAACTTGAATAATTCAGACAGTGTATGTTATTTTTTCGATCTCCTTTCGCGGTAACAAACCGTCTTTGTTAGGCAGTAAAGATACATGTTTATGTACCACTCTATTTGCCAGCTACATCTACAAAGAGATTGGGTACATACAATACTGCAACATTGGAGAAATAAAGTATTCTATTCGTATGTCAGAGCTGCTATACTGTATTTTACAATCAAGAGTTGAATTTTTTTTTATAAGCGTTACCAGGCTATAGAGAAATTAGTTGTTCGTTCTAGATTAGCTAAAGTTTAAAAGTAATTTCTAGGAAATAGTGTGCGCTATTATAATAAAATACTACTTTCTGTTACAAAGATAACTGATTATAAATTCAAATCTCACGTAATAAAAGAGCTTCATGGTAGCTCATTATTTCTGGAAGCTGCACTCAGGACAAGTGCGCCTTCTTCATGCTTATACAAAAGCGATTTTTTATTGCTATATATATGAAAAAAAATTGCCAAATAATCGGTTAGGATTCTCTTGCCCCAAGCCCTAGTCAAAACTGAATAAATAACTTATTTGACTTACTTTAACTAAAATGTCATGAATAAGAAAGAAAAGAAAGAAAGAAAAGCATTTTATTTTTGCGCGCCATTCGAAAAATATCACACCTACCTACCTCATAAAAGTGGAAATTCAAAATTCCGCGCAATAAAAAAAACCACTCAATAGGTACATTAATAACGTCAAGGCAAGTAAGATTATTTTACATTACGGTTGGTAGTATAATAATAATTCATTTAAAAGCAAAAGAAAGGAAGTCGACATGCCCACCTGCCAACAACCTACGCGAAGACATCGTAAACGTAACGTTAACACGTTACACGTCTTTGCACCCTTTTAAGTTTAATGTCCTTTTACCTAAGAGGTTTTATTTGGGTCTTGCTTTAGTTCAAAACTAACTTGTCATCGTGATTTCGCTCGCTTGTATTATTTTTAGACGTAATGGCAATTAGGTTTCAGTGGGTTTCAGTATCAAAAGATTCAAGAAATTTATTTATAAAATATTCGGAGCAATTTCACATTGAATTGATTTGCTATAAGTCACACAACCCCGGCACACAACTGAATGTATTTTTATTTGTTATATTTTGTATAATCATGTACCCACTAAAAATAAAAAATTCAAAATTCAAAAAATATGCATCGATTGCACCAAATTATATTTTTATGCCTTTTGCGGTCGAGAACATGGGTCCGAAACTCGCCGTTTTGCTCGCACTTTGTCATCAAAATTGATCGAGACCTCCGGAGACCAGCGGGCGGGGAGCTTTTTCCGCCAACGCATCAGCTTGGCTATCCAAAGAGGAAACGCTGCCAGCCTGCTGGGAACCTGCCGTTAATCGAAAGCAGAGAGGAAGCATCATTTAATCTGAACTTTTTTTGTAGAAGTTTTATTTATGTTTTTTTAAGTAAAATAAAAAAATAGTTTTTCTTACTTAGGTATGTTAGTTAACATGGCCATACTTAGTAATCTGTGCTATAGTATTTTGGTTCACAAAATACCTGTCTCATAAAGTTTTTTGATGCTCAAAAGGAATTCCAATGCTTCGCCCTCGTTTTGCACCATTAGCTTGGGAGATACTAGTTTACGAGCTCAATATACACTACTATAATATTGTTCGGAATATTCAAAATAACGATGTTTTCCATGATAATTTTATTCATGTTGTCGATAATAGGATCACAATCGATGTGAGAACAATTTTATGTGTTAAGTGTGTGTGTGTTATTATATGTGAATTGTATTATTGCCTAGAATAAGCAAGTCTTATTGAAGGAAAAATCTCACAAATCCTATAGGTACACAAGAATCTAGCTAGACGGGACAAAATAAAGGGGTCAAGATGAGAGTCCATGCGGAGCCATTAACACGAGGCGTGATACAAAAAAAAATTGTGAATGGAATTACTACGAACAAGTGTTCGTAGTAATTCCATTCCATTCCCATGCCCTTTATTAATTTAATCGTTGTTAACATGAATAGTACTTACTATACATGTTAACAACAATTAAATTAATAAAGGGCATGCAGTACTCAGAAGTTTGATGTATCCTAAGTTATGTATATCATAAATACGAAAGTGAGTATGTTTGTGTGTTACCCCTTGACACCGCAACAGCACAACTACACAAGCTTATGGCATGGAGAGGGACATACCTAGGTTAGGTACTTTTTATCTCGAGAACGGGGGCGAAACCGCTGGATGAAAGCTAGTGTTTCAATATATTCGTATATCTGAGGTTGAATATGGCTTTCTGAGTGGCTCAATTTGTTACCGCTTTACCAAGTTAAGGAGACATTGCGGTCGTTCTCAACTTAAAGTACGGTAAATAACTACTTAATCTAGTTGACTATTTCAACCTAAAGACCAATTACCGTACACGTAACATTTTGAGCTTAAGTAGTTACAAATTGCTATTGTAATGTATTTATGTAAAGTTACTAAACCACTGTGTGTCAAGTCACAACTCAAGTGAGAGAAAACTGCATTGTTATTTGTTGTAGATACCTAAATGTACTGCCCTACCCTTGAACATTTGTGCGTATAAATGCTGTTATATGGTAGTCATTTCAGAAGCTTCAACTTTCATATATATGCCTAGGATATGCCCAATCTGAATAGTTTGATATTATTAGTCGTAGTTCGTACGTTACAAAAAAGCTTATGGAATCCAATTTGCTCTATTACGAAGATAGTATTCAAGTTATATTCAAAATTCTATAGATTACGGAGCTTGTTTTTCTCTTTTCAGTAAATTTTTGTTTTACGCAGTCGGGTATTTTGTTTCTTTTAATAATTTAATTTTCTCCAGTATATTTTCATATTACAAATACTAACTACAATTCAAAAGTGTTTTTCATCAAATATTTGTTTATAAGCATGTGGCCGTGAGCTAATAACATAAATCAAATAAGGTTATATTTTGTGTCTTATTTAAAATGTTAAAAGCCGTTATGAAATAACGTTAGATATGATTGATTTAATTTATTCGTCTATTTGTCGCCTTTCGGCCGGTTGGCCGAGGAGCAAAAAGCTCCCCAAAAACGTATCTAGTTATTCGACCACCCAATATTAATGTGATATACCAGAAAGAAACATTTCGACCAAATAACGTAAATTCAACAAATCTCCAGGATACATTGAAAACTTCTTCATTTACTACATGATATACAAAGGTGTAGCTTACAATGCAAAACATTGCGCTCACTTTTTTTACTATTATAAACACCCACATGCACTGGTTTTCATTTGGAGGCCAATTGACGAGTCAAATAAATCGCATTTATACTACTAATTTTTAAAAAGTTTCAGAAGGCATTAATTTTTTAAATTAGGGGAGTTAATATTTCTTATTCATCATCATTATCATCAGCCTATAATGTCCCACTGCTGAGCACAGGCCTCCTTTCACAAATGAGGGTGAAATGCTTTGGGCAGATACTCCACGACGCGTGCCCACTGCGGCGAGGTGGAAGTAGGCTAGTCAACCTATTGTTGGAATTTTTCAAGGCACCTAGGAGGCATCCAACTAGCTTAACGACTATCAAGTGATAACCGGGACCAAAGGCTTTACGTGCCTTCCGAAGCACGGAAACGCTCGATTTGAAATACCACGAGGCGGTCACCCATCCAGGTACCGACCATGACGGTGGTAGCTTAACTTTGCCGATCGATTAAGAACGGCTAATCATGCTACAACACCACGAGCGCTTCTGATTTCTTATTATTAGTATATAACTACGTACCTACTGGTCGAAAACCAGAGGTGGCCGGCAAACCGGCTAAATTACCCTATGGCTTTTGAGTGTACGAAAATATTCTGCGGAATCTACACCTCGATAAGAATATTTCAAAAGCCATATTTAATTTGCCAATCCACTCAACACGAGATATACCTACTTTGAGGGTAGGGCAGTCAATGAAATGTTACAATAGATTTTCAAAAATTGTTTTGTGAATCTTTTACTTATTTATACTACCCCTTAATTTATTATACACGTACAAGAATAACGCAGCTGCTATCTTGGGAGATGTAGGTACTAGGTACGTAACTAATGAACGTGTCAGAGAATTAATGGTGAGAGAGGAAATGAACTTGTAAGTAACATACCTACCATTTTTCACATACCATTATCTCTTAGGATTTAATGCCAGAACATTTCCGATCTCTTCTTTTAGAGTTGATATGAATTAAACATTTCTCTATGACCTTAATGTAACTGGGTTTTCTTTAGTTTAAAGGTAAAACGTTCAATAGACAGAAACCCGTATATATACCTACTCCGTTTTAATTAATAGGCTAGCCCTGAAATGGGTTTGAAAGGGTCCGACAGATGCCATTACGTGTTTATCTGCAGTATAACACAGCACGAAGGGGTCCAGTAAACATTACAGTTTACATAAATTCACGATAAATAGGTACTCTAAAGTTAGTGGAGTTGGTATATTCTTGACTTGAAGTCTTAACTCAAACGTACACATTTCCAAGGCAATATAATAGGACTAGATAATACCGCAGAGCACGAGTTCGTAATTATTGGAAATATTCTTGATGTACGTGTCTTCCGACATCGAACGCTATATACACATGTGTATAGTAACAGTTACCTGTGTATATTTACGAGCTAACTGATGTTCGAAACTGTCGGAAAGCCACAATTGATGCCTCATAAAATATAATCTCTACTGGAAAAGTTCTCGTGCACACAAGCATGGATACAAAACTACTAAACTTGTGAACGCTATGGCACAGATTACTTAAGTATGTAGTACTAAATATATCTTTATTTACAACAAATATGTACAAAATACAATCTATATATAGAAAATTTCCTCAAGCCTGCCGCTACTAATAAGTAGTAATTACTACTTACTTCGTAAGCTATGATTAGAAATTCCCCTTTCATGTTTTAAGCTTGAACGGAGGTTAAATCGTTCAAGGTTGTAAGTAAAATTTGCTCTTCGTGATTCAACACATTATTTTTTTATGAAACGTGGTGAAGATTCAAGTATGATAGATAGAAAGGTACCTTTTATAGTTCCCAAAGAACAAAGGTAGGTTGGTGACACAACTGGGCGAGTATGTAAGCTGAAGTGGCCATGGGCGAACACATTACTCGAATATCTAAAACTGAAATGGGGAAGAAAGGCTCTTCGGTAGCGACCTCGTATCGGAAAACATCAAGTGGAACTGACGAGTCAAACGACTCGAAACCATCGTGGAAATCTATCTCAATATCTCACTCTCTCACTTTCTCAATCTCACTTCTCACTATTTTATTATAATATATTTATCTTTCCTTTTGTAATTTCACGGTCCGTGAACCTTTTGGAAGGCGTGTATTGGGATTCACATCCAACACGTAGATACTTTAATATACTTTAATGTGTTGGGATATGTACACTAAGCGTATAATATAATCCTCTGTGCTATCTCTGTCCGTACTATTGAAGAGATACGGCCAAAGACAGCATCCGCAAAGTGCAAGGACTATTGCAGTGAAGAAGGGAACTATACTGGGTCTATGAAAGGGAGCTTGCTGGTCTGGTTGCTAGGCTATTGATTGAGACAACAGGACGCCTGCAAATCAAACGTCTCAATCTTGATATCTTGGCAGACGGTGACTCACCGCTAACTAAATGGGCCCCCCAAAAACAGTCAGTGTCAGCAGCTAAGGGTGTCGAGAGGTGTGCACCGGTTTCAACATCGCGAGTAATCTCGGAGCGGGTTTCCCCGCTATTACGCAGATTGAGTACTTCCACTCTTTCTCTTTCTTTCTATTAATTATTAATACATATTTTATAAATGCGAAAGTTTGGATGGAAGTTTGTTATTCAATCACGCTTCAACGACTTAACGGATTAGGATGAAATTTGGCATTCTGATAGAATATGTTCTGGATTAACACATAAGGTACTTTTTATGCCGGGAAAGCGATATATCCCCCGGGTACGCGGGCGAAACTACGGGGCGCAACTATTGAATTATAAATTCGAGTAACTATTATTTCAAAACTTGTATATAACAAGATTAGGGCTATAAAAGATTTGAAAAGGACCCGAATAACCTTTTGAGCGAAATTAAATTCATTTATCATAGGGTATTATTTGATTGAGTGACAGTTGTTGTGACTACCTACTCCCGTCGTGTGACAAGATGTTATTCAATTATTTCACAGTGGAAGTGTCCTTTTCATTCGAGACGTCACACTCCTGAAGGCACTAGGCATTATTGTGAATTAAATTAATTATTCGTTCGGATTTTAGTAAAAGTAACCTTGTTTGCAAGCAAACATAAATTTATTGTAAGTTAAAACTTATAATAAATACAGCGTGTAAGGGACATCGCCGCACAAACGGATACCATGGGTCCAGGTCATGAATCTGGACCCCCCCATGTTGGAATTTTTCGTCGGTTTTTCCCAATTTTTTTAATTATTTTTTTGAGTTTTTTTACTTTAGACTGTTCATAATCGTTATTCCTACCTAACCCAAAGAGATTTAAAATAAATAAGTTATTAATTCATTACTTTCACTAAAAGTAGCAATGTAAATAAAACTAGAAACGGTGTCTTATGGCGATATTCGCCTGCAGTCAGCGACATACTACGTAGGCACAACGTTATCGCGCGTTTAAATCGCGGTGTTCACAATACATTGCGTGCTCGCAAATGACAATTTCTATAACCGATCATTAGCGAGGTGAATGACTTTCACAATTTGATTAGTGGCATTAGGTGTAGCCTTTTCGCGAAGTTTGCGTTACCATGCGAAATACACCCTGTATATGTTTCTTTGTTCTTAGATATATAGCATTTCATAATGTATAGCTTACTATTTTATAATGCCGGTGATTGTATACTCGTATATACCTACATATAGACATTACTTAGCCTACAATCTCAGTCCTAATCTAAATAATTGACAACAAGTATTAGAATCATTACGTAAAGTCTTTGATTGCTTTCTTAATTCAATTTACACTGAAAGTTGTCCTATGCTCTTTGTTATGGATCAATATTTCTATAGGTACCTATTGAGTTTGAAGTAGTTCATTTAATACTAGCAGACCCGACAGCCTTTGTCCTATCGAAAAATACCCATGGAAAAAAGCATGTACAGTTTTTCTCGAATTTTCCGAATTTCCAGGCAGCATTTCCGATTTTTCTTTATTTAAAAAACTCATTCACCTTAAAAAATGCCAAATCGGTCCATCCCGTTCTCAAGTGCGCTTACCAACGACAGCATTAAATGCTTATTTAATTATATAGATAATTATGAAATTAATTAATTTGAGCACGTTTGATACAAAGGAGGTACGAGCTACTAATTGAATGAGCTACGAGTACGTGCAGGATAAATTAATTGACCCTCTCTCATATCTCAAAGAGCACTTATTAAAGCAGCAAGAGTGTTCTCCGCCCCGAAACAATGTGATTAAATACTGGTTACATTTGATTTAACGGTACTGTGAGTTTTTACATTACATATAATCATACTCATTTCATGTAGTCTTTTCTAGGGTTAAAAAATCGATAGGACTCGGTCTCTTTGTGTCAAGTGTCTTGCTTGATGGAGTGGAGATATCCTGAATTTGATTTCAAATAAATTTTTAATCAATTTTAGTTATCTATCTATATACGTAGACGTATACATATTACGTGTATTAAAAAGCAGTAAAGATCTGTGAGAACGCTCGCTTCTTGCCGAGAATATTATGAATCTACAAATTCTAACGTCAGTATTTGTCTATATAGTGGAAATAATGATGTAAGTATGTTAAAAAATATCTCACGGAATATATGGAAAGAGGACATTCAACGATAAGAAGTGTAAGAATCAAAGATTATCTGCAAGTTATCTCATGTAGACTAGCATTATCCAAAAAGCTTCCAAAATAAATTACCGAAGCCCATTAGAGAAATCTCGAATATAGAAGTGTTTTGGAGAATAATGTAAAGCGTTTGCTGTTGGGCAATAAGTACATTGTATAAAATATTGAAATATTTGACAAATGACTACAGTCACTTTAAAGTTGCTTTAAAGTTTGCATTTGATATTGAATAACCTATCCCACCAAAAACAATTTCATGTAAAATGTTGCCAAGACATATGGCTCGCACCGTGAAAAAGTTATCAGATCTCATGTAGAGCCAAGCTTATAACTCTACATGCACTTACTCTACAAGCCCTAACTTCACAAACTCTACACCTTACTCAACATATTTGGCTTGGCCGTTTCGCTACCGTCACATGAGAGTAAGGTGAAAAATGTATTCACAGTTAATTACTTTTTTGTTATTCAATAGTTCTTATAGTAGTGAAACGGCCATGCCACATATTTTGACTACGGTGTGTAGAGTTTGTGAAGTTAGGGCTTGTAGAGTATGTGCATGTAGAGTTATAAGCTTGGCTCTACATGAGATCTGATAACTTTTTGACGGTGCGAGCCTGTCTGTCTTGGCAACATTTTACATGAAATTGTTTTTGGTGGGATTTCACTTCTTTTTGTAAATTGCTTATGTTTTTTCTTTTGAGATTTCCAAGTTTTATAATTTTTTTGATGTTTGTTTACTAATACAAGCTTACATACCAAATTTCAGCTTTCTAGGACTTCAGGAAGTACCCTATGAGCTTTGATGATCATCAGTGAGTCAGTGACGAAATCGGGGTTTTTTAGATATCAATAAAATCTAAAGTTTATATGGAAAGAGGACATTCACGGACATAGCTATGTTATTGAAACTTAATATGTTTAATAAATTCACTATTGACATCATATCCTGAGAATTTTGTTTATCTAGTATAATCCAAACCCAAGTTATGAGGGTTCAAAAAAACGACGAAGCGCTACGAGAAACAGTAGGTAGTGCCCTTTCGCTTCACTTGGCTGTCTTGGCGGGGGCACTTCTGTGCCCCCAGATTCTAGTATTTATTCTAATAAATTTTTTATGTTTACAGTTCATTTTTATTGTTTTTTATTTATATTTTGAATTGTTCTTGCTCTATTTATTATTTTAACTAATATTTTTAAAATGACCATGCCTCTATACAGCTGAAGGAACATTCAACTTTTATTTGTACACCTAGCATGAGATATGATTGTTCGTAAGCAAACAAGGTTTTGTATAATTATTGTAATATGTTTGATATTAATGATTATTATTTAAGTGATTTGTAACCTGCTTGGCAAGTCTAATCTTGCAGGTATATGCATTGACTTATATATTAATGCGGTGTATGGCTATGTTTTGCAACAAGGTTGTATTAAAATGCAAAGTTATGATAATAAATGATTCTGATTTAATTACCAAATTAAAACAAGATTAAAGAAAATTCACATAGCAACTCTAAAGACTAATACTATTTGCTTGGTATCGAGAAATGGCATCGTTGTTATTTTTTACAGAAATCTTGTATCGGCATTAATGACACAGTCAATATTGTTTCTCTCTCGGCTTTATTAGTGAAGCTACGAAGTGTCTGGATTTCTCCTATTTTTTTAATCTATGTCTAAGCATGGCATTGATTGCAATTAACATTCCAACTTTGTACAAGATGATTAAAATTTATAAGTAAATTAAACATTTCATTTCATTCATTGATAAACATCATCCCTTTAATCTTATTAAGATGAAACTTGGTAATAAGTTGATTTGAAAAGCGAGCGAAACAGGTCCATATTGGTTGGTTATAAATGTTTGATATTGAGCCTGTAATAAATCGTTAGAGTGATTAATTAACCGGGAACTGCGATGAATATGTATTGCGTTCATATCAATAAGCCAGCGCATATCATATATTTGAACATTCATTCATAATTTTCCTAATATATAACATGACATTAACTACCTTTGAGCATTATCTATCTGTATAATTATATCACTATCAATGAAGTTGGTTCTCAAACGCAGAATTAACCTAGGGCTAGCCAGAATAATCTTCTCTAATAAATATTAGAGGATAGAAAAGCCACAATTTCTGTCTGTCTGTGCGCTTATAGTTCTTTGAAACGTATTTGATGTGGTATTTACAATCATTTATCAAATATCTTCGGAATGGTTAATATTAAAAGATAGAAGAAATCTCGATATTTTGTTATATGAAGTCGTAGAAATACGCTTTAGGGCGCTTACGCTAACAAACTATACGAGATATTATAAAAGATTTGAAGAATTTGGAAAGATATACAAAAAAGACCGGGATAGCATAATATGTATCTTCTAATGATGCAAATATTTTTTCTTTCAAAATTTTATCAAAAATAAAAAAAAAATTGCGAAACTATTTTGACCGACATGGCATTAATCCGTAGGTACATATCCCCTCTTTTCTACTGAGATTTTCTATAGTGGCCACCTTCAACAACCTCTCGGTCATAAAAGACGGCACACTATACCAGGCAACCCCTTACGAGGCGTCTGGGACCATCTGCGGTAGGTCACGCCGCCAGAGTACTCGCCCCTGGTACTCAAGAGAAAATGTGAGTCGCACCGTGATCACTCACTACCATTTGTCCAGAATGGTACCGGAGCAGTCAAAGTCGCTCACCACACGCACCCCAGCACGCCAGCACTAGCATGAGCACTAACGTAAAAATACGCAGCGCAAACACCGGTACTAGCGCACCTTGTTGGTGCTAGCGGATTCAATCCCCGCTAGGGACGCCAGAGAAGCTGGCTCCCATTTCTCCAGAATGGTCCCGGAGCTGTCATGCACGCTCACCTCCCGAATACGAATCCGCGCATCTACCCAATGCCTACAGCTGGGTTGCCGGAAAACTAATCCAACGGGTAGTCCTCTACTTTCTATCCAGGAAAGTGTCGGAGATGCAGTTCACTCACAGGAGCTCACTTGCTTCGTCCGTAGTACAGTAATCCGTAGGTACAACTTAAGCTCATTTATTCAATGCGGGCCCTTGTGAAGTTACCACCAGTTCGAAATTCGGCCTTCAACTGAGAAGAACTGGCAAGAAACTCAGGAAGGTAAAATTTTTTTTTTTTTTTTATACCACTAAGGTGGCAAACAAGCGTACGGCCCGCCTGATGGTAAGCAGTTACCGTAGCCTATGGACGCTTGCAACACCAGGGGCATCACTCGCGCGTTGCCGACCCTGAAGAAATCTCTTCACGCCCTTTTTGAAGAACCCCATGCTGTACTCCATTGGGAAAACCACGGCGGGGAGCTCATTCCACAATCTGACCGTCCGCGGAAGAAAGCTCCTTTGAGCCCGCACAGTTCGAAACAATTCTGGTTTCAAAAGGATGGACTCCCCGTCGATGGCGAGAGTTGCGTTGGTAGAAGGTGGCAGTGGGCAACAAGTCGAACAATTCTTTAGAACACTCTCCGTTGTACAAGCGGTAGAACACACATAAGGAGGCAAAGTCTCTCCTCAGACAAAGGGGCTCTAAACCGCTTGTGAGCTCGGGATCGTCAACAATTCTGATGGCACGTCGCTGAACCGAGTCTAAAGGCCCAAGCTGGTATCCAGGTGCTCCCGCCCATAGGTGACAGCAGTACTCCATATGAGGCCGGACTTGTGACTTATAAAGTTGTAGCCTTTGCTCCGATGTGAAGTACTGCCTCGCTCTGTTGAGCACTCCGAGCTTTTTGGATGCCAGCTTAACCTTGTCTTCCAAGTGACTTCGGAACAAAACGTCGCTAGAAATGTCGACGCCAAGGATCCCGATGCTTTGACTGATTTTCAAGGAGGTGTTCTGGAATTACTGAAGCTAATGAAATGAAATGTTTTGTTACATTTCTTACCAAAACGACCAACAATATACTATATATATACCAATTTTCCT
The DNA here is from genome assembly GCA_951394255.1 of Polyploca ridens. NCBI lineage: Eukaryota > Metazoa > Arthropoda > Insecta > Lepidoptera > Drepanidae > Polyploca > Polyploca ridens. The sequence goes on along the minus strand of OX596252.1, from coordinate 11,366,775 downwards.
AATTTTATCTTCGTAACAACTTTCATACATAATCCCCGACATTAATATTTCCCTATATTGTTTTTGCCTTAGGGGAGGAATTCCTTAAAGCCCTTTCTTAGTGGGTTCTCGTTATAAAAGAAACTTAATGTGTCATTTTCATGTAATTAATTAGCTTCAGTAATTTTAGCTAGGCGTTAATAAATCAGTCAGTCAGGCGGGCAGGACATGTTATTTTATAATATTATTTTTAAAATCACAGTGACAGTGGAACAAGCTAAACAGGCAAAACAAAAGCGGAGGAATTGAGCACTAAACTAACTTAATTGACTGAGGCTCTCGACAGTTTCTGTTTTAGTTTGCCAAAGAGAGTTTTGTTCGGCAACTTGAGCAATAATAAACTTGAATAGAAAAGTAGCGACAAATATTTTCCTTTGTTTAACATCTTATAAATTAATCTGTTTACTTAAAATATCAATTGGTAAATAGAAAGAGGAAGGTATAATATAAGATGAAGAATTATCAATTAAAAAACTATCTATGCCAAAAATTATTAGGATTTATTTATATCCCGGTGGGTATTCAAAAGTCGGGGGCAGTCCGGGTAGACTGAAGACTCCTGAAATATACGTGATTTAATTTTTCAGTAGGTAAGTAAGGAAATAAAATGATAGAATAGACTTAACAGTTAAAGCTTTTAAGTACCGTACCTCTGCTAAAATCAACGCTCTAATCCTGCTTCCGCTGGCATAATCCAAACTCTCGCAAAAATAATCCTCGGCGCGAAAATAATCTGAGCACTTGGCACAGCCGCTAGCCGTAGAGCACAATCGGATCACTTCACATTTTCGATCGGACGCTATCAAATGCAGGGACGGCGATTGTAGTCATTGTGCGATTGTTGTCGAAGTTAGATCGCGGCGCTGGCGGTTGGTCGCGAGTGACGACGGCGCGGCGATGTGGTCCAATCGGGGCGCGGTCCGGGAGACTACTGCTCGACGACCCGATCCAGAGTCCCGGGTGTACGGGTGTACCCTGCCTCGCCCGCATTCTGTACCCACGACGACGCACACTGAATTCGCCCTGATATTCGCATGTTTTCGACCGTGCAATTTTAACATTTAATGGACGTTGTTGCACGTTCAAAAGGAAGCGTCCCGTGACAGTCTTCACGGTAGTCTGAGAATGAATCTAGTAAACATTCAGCTCTTTCACTAAAATATTTCTCTTTATGATTGACTTTAAGGTTTCACTTTATATATTTTTCCGGTCGTTTTTTTCATGATTACGGGTTGTTACGGTGGCCATGAGCCACCTTAACTCCATTTTTATTAGTTCAACTGTCATCTCGCATTTACATCCTCGATAGTTTTTGAAAGTAACTATGTATGACATTTTCATATTATAATAATGGTAATATTTCTTACATACGTCTCTGATAAAAGAAAAATAATACAGTCGATATGCATAATTTAATAATCGTTAATAGTACATGTGTGCAAATTTGGTTATTAACACTCCAGGCGGCATTAAGCAATAAATGTCACTTTACGAGCGAGTGTATTGAAAAAAATATTAAACCTAATGGATCCTTTATTAAAATTCGTAACGACAAAATTTTAATTACGCTTGTTTTCATCCACAAAGAGCCAGTTTCAATTATTTCGCCTGCATCATTAAAAGCGAGTTATAATATTAATTATTTCTGTTATTTCATTTGTGAACGTATCCAATGTGGCGTTCGTTGAAAGCGAGTTATAATATTAATTATTTCTGTTATTTCATTTGTGAACGTATCCAATGTGGCGTTCGTTGAAACTCACTGGTGACTGCACTGGCAGTGCACATTATTACTTATTCAGCGTGTGTCGATTCAGCGTTGCAGTAGGCCAGTGATTATGAAGCAACAGCTTTTGTTGTTTCACACTGTTTTCCACTCCGTTTGTATACAATATTTAGATAGACAAGGCATCTACGTACTACGAATACAAATACAAGACAGTCATTGAACATTTGCCCCTTATTACGACACTACAAGTACTATTGTATAACAGAAAAGTAATTAACAGTGAATACATTTTTCACCTTACGCCCATGTGACGGTAGCGAAACAGCCAAGCCACATATTTTCAGTAAGGTGTAGTTTGTGAAGTTACGGCTTGTGGAGTTATTAGCTTGACTCTACATGAGATCTGGGGCCCAAATCTGCTTTTGTTCCAATGAACTGCAATGGTGTCAAAATTGACACAGTTTCAGTGGTCTACTAACACAATAGCGTCATAATAGCGTCATGATGGCGCTATAATAATAATATAATGTCCGATGATTTTTCACTGAAACTACAATCGTGTCACAATGATCTTTTAGTTGTCAGTTTTGACTGTTTTTGTACTAAAATTCTGTTCAGTCATTATGTGACCATTATGAATTAGTAGACTGCGCACATCGGCACAATAATAATGGAATTGCAATAGTATCGTGTCAGTATGATATTTTAGCAGACTGCCCCCCTTATAACTTTTTGACAGTGCGAGCCATATGGTCTCGTCTTAGCAACATTTTACATGAGAATGTTTTTAGTGGGATTTTTGTTACAGCAAATGCTCACAGTAGGTATCATTTACTTGGCATAAATATTTAATTTCAAATCAGTACACAAACTAACAGGAGAATATTATAAATTAAAATAACAAAAGGAAAAAAATTATAGTAGCTATTTATGTAGCAAGCAAGTTGGACTACGTGGAAAATGTAGAGCAACGTAGAACAAAAGTTTCTCTATGTTGCAACGTAACGAGCGAGTTTTGAACAGCTTGCCTTGTGATTCGAGCCATTAGGATTTTTTTAATAAACATTTTACCCCGAGTTGAAGTTTGAATCTTAAATTAACCCTAATATTACCTACCAACATAAAATATATGAATTTTAAGTTATTGAAGCTTAAGTCATAATATGTATAACTATTAACTATATATATATACTGTTTTCTTGTTTTTTTTTTTAAGTTACGAAATTATCCCTGTAAATCATGTATTAAACCAATTCATTCTAAAACAAACTAAATACAGAATAAAGCAATAAAACGACCAATAAACCTTCCACTCTGAATTCGCTAAATAATGATACGTAGAAAACGAGTATACAGCGGCCAACTTGAGTTAGTATATATAAGACCTGAAGGAAAGCTTTACATACATATTACACTAGCGTTGTCTCATCCGTAGTCTGCGGGTACAAACATTGTCTTTGTGAGAGGACGGGCCCGTTTCTCTTGACTTATTTGATAATACATAAATATGACCTCAATTTCGGTCGTCTTTGTCAACAACTAGCAATCGAAATTGAAGATATGGATCTCTCTATTGTATTGAAAAAATATACAGGTTAGGCCCTAATAAGATACTTATGAATTTATTTATTTATTTATTTGACCAAAATTACATAATAGGTATAGTTTTACATAGCCACCTGACGAAAGCCTGAAAGGCTTATGTGTCCGGTGAGAGTTCATTATATATATTGACTATATTATGGTTTATATTGCGGTACTTATACTAAAGATACACATAGCTATACATAATATATAATCTTACAATACAATGACTCTACACCCAGTTCGGAATACACAACTGCCAAACTCCTGTAAGTAACTCAGCAAGACAAATTTGTGGATTAAAATATCTTTCGAATTTATATAATTAAAAGATTTTGTTTCAACTATACTTTAACTTATTCTTACAATTTTCACTTAGCCAGGGGCATGCAAGTGTAGAAAGAAGCTATTATTTATTTACTTGTTGTTTGGCTCTGTTATCTTCTGTATTTTATAATCTTTGAATTTATTATAAGGCATCTTAATATTTTGTTATAGAAATGAAAGCTATTTCCGGGAAATTACTTATTAACTCTCCATAGAGTGACTGGTAATTATTAAACGATACTTAGACACATGATTGTACTCATGATAACAAATAACTTTCCCAAAGAAACAAATAGGGATTAATATCTAAATTAATAAAAGCTGATTGTGCATTCTTTTTCTTTTAGGTACTAAATATTATGGGCTCATGTGCTAAGTAAATAAAAAAAACGTTGGGAAAGTTGTTTGATATCATGAGTACAATCATGTGTCTAAGTATCGTTTACTAATTACCAGTCACCCTATATATTTGTTATAATTTTGGCTTCGTTAGTTATATTTATTTATGTTCATCTATTAGGCACTTAACTTTTATTTACTGAACTAAATAATAATAATAAATATCCTGGGACATTCCTCACACAAGGTCATCTGATCCCAAACTAAGCAGAACTTGTACTATGGAAACCACATAACTGATGTAATACATATACTACTTTTTGTTTGTAAATACATAATTAATATACATAATTACACCCAGACTCAGGACATACAAACATGTTCATGCACACAAATGCATGTCCTGTGTGGGAATCGAACCCACGACCTGCGGCGCGTAAGGTTGCGCCAACTGGCCCGTCAAACTGTGACTATTAACTCTAAAACCGCTATGAATTTCATCACAAAATTATTTTATGACAAAATCATGATTCCTTTGCAGGATATAATAACACGAAAAACATTTTGCTTGCACAAAGGCTACGAGGAAACTTTATTAAACCCGCAAATCCATGTAATATGATACTCGTTTAACATCAGCTTTACGCTAAGTAACTCGTCTTCGAAGCTGTGGAAATAATTGGTGGCGTGAAAACTGTGGTGGAGGATCTCGACGTGCATAATAAAGTGAATGGATAGCTCACATAAAGCCCTCGGGGATACATAAAAGTATAGCAAAACAAATTGTGGAAGAGTCCTTGCCGAATCCCTTTAATTTATTAGTTTTGAAAGAAATAATACAGCTTGTTATTGTGTTATTTTCATCCATTTGCTCTCAAGAAGTATGTTCATCATCCACGAGATAAGGTGAACGAATAACTTGAAACATTAGACACACAAGCAGAGCATCCCTAGTGATACATTTATTGAGGAAGTTTAGTCTATCTATTTGAGTAGATTCAAAGGATCCTTCACCGACGCCGACGCCGACGTCCCAATGTACATACATTTATCTATTTAATGACTAAGTTCAATTTGTACTCTATCATGATAGAGCCGCAAATTAATTGTTGTAGGTTCTAACAATTTCCGTCATGTACAGTATTAATTTTCTAATAATCAAAAGTCGGTTATTTGTTAGGTACTTTGGTACTCTATTTTTAGTTAAGTATCTATTTTTAGTTGAACCTGCCAAGTGCGAGTCGGACTCGTACACGAAGGGTTACGTAAAGACGTTTCTTGAATATATATCATAAAAATAAAGCTTAAATGACACTTTAATTTTTATTATTTGTTGTTATAGCGGCAATAGAAATGCACATTATGTGAATATTTCAGAATATTTCAACTGCCTACCTATTACGATTCATGAGATAAATCCCACTGATAGGCGAACGGATTGTGGAGGCTTAGTAATATAGTGGATTCCGTACCCAAGGGGTGCCAACGGGGGACCCGTTGGCACCCCTTGGGTACGGAATCCTAAAAACGGCAAATCGTTGCTTTTCAACCAAACGTAACAATCCGGCGCCGCGGCGGTACTCTACTCAATGAGCCATAAACAACATGAGCATGGGCGGGGAAATGTTTTCCGAGCCGCCCTTTGCATGTATGGATTAGAATAAAATAATCATTTTGGAATATTATAATATTGAGTAGATTATATAAGTTTACAGCTTAATCCGTAACGATAATAACATTAGGGTTCGATTCTCTGTATTATGCATATTAAAGGGGTTAGAAGATTTTAGTATGGAGCCTGTGTAAAGAATTGACGTTAGTGCATTGGCGTGTATGAAAAAAATGTTAAGTGAAACAAAAAATGGCGGACGAGAGTAATGTCAAAATCTTCCTACCCCTACTCTATGTTCATTTTAGATAGCTACAGAAATGACAGTTGAATACAACAACAATTGGTATTCCAATAAGGTGCTGTTTTACCATTACGGAGAACGAGGTTTATTACAATTTGCAATACTGGCTGTAACGTTGATTTCAGCTGTAGTAATACTGAGTAATACGTATTTATATACTCTGAGGTAATACATAGGTACGCTACTACCATGAAGCAATAATATTTGCTTCATGACTACTACCCACAGACGTGATAATCGCATAAAAAATGGTTTACGGCCCATTTATTTTTATTTATCTTAGAATTCCACATTCGTGCCATTTTATTGATACTGGGATAGGCTGGGCAAAAATATACTTTGCTTTAATTAAAATAGTAATTATAAATTACAAAATACTTTCTCGCATGTATTTAAAATACAAAATACAGTATGTTTTATTTCAAATACATTCATAGCCTTTGATCGCAATTATTTGTATGAAAATAAAAGAACAAATCAAATATTTGAATAAAATGTTCAACGTATTTTCACGATAATGGTGAATACTCGTCAAACATACACAAAATAAACAATCACAGACACATATTGTGTTTCAGATAGGGATGCAAATATAGTAACGAGAAACATCGATGGTTCGATGTATGATATAAAAAACTAACAAAAATATCGGAAACATTGATGTCTTTTTCAAATCGAGCGTTTCCGTGCTTCGGAAGGCACGTAAAGCCGTTGGTTCCCGGTTATCACTTAATTGTGATAGTCATTAAGCTAGTTGGATGCCACCTAGGCGGCTTGAAAAATTCCAACAGTAGGTTGACCACTAGCCTACCTCCACCGATCCGCAGTGGGCACGCGTGGTGGAGTATCTGCCCATTCCCTTTCACCTTCATTTGTGAAAGGAGGCCTGTGCTCAGCAGTGGGATATTATAGGCTGAGGCTGATGATGATGATGATTGATATTTTTAATTGGTAAAGCAAATTCAGCGTCCGCATAAGGTATCATTTCACGATGTTATTACTTTCAGGTCGTTGTATTCGATATCTACGCCCATTGAATTATTACGCAATTCAATGTCTACGCCATTGAATAATTTATTACTACGACACGATGGTGAAGCGTAATAAAAACCAAATTTTATGTTTAAATTTATAGACTGGCTTGAAGCCAAATCGAAAAGCCGAGAAGATTCAATACATAAACTTGAATAAAATTGCAGGTGATAATATTTTAACCATACGTATAATATTTATATACCTCTAAGTATATAGCTCTCTAGTTACACAGATATAAAAACGCAAAGGAGAGCAAGTGAGTAAAATATCTTTAACAAAATATTTATATTCGACTTGCTACGTGACTTTGGCGTAGATGCTATAAATATAATTTAGGACAGAAACTGTATATAGGGTGTAACGGAAAGGGTATATACATCCGAAGGGGGTGAAGACTACATCAGGTACAGACTCTCTATAAAAAGTTTCAGCTCAAAATAAGGTTCTCAAAAATTCAAACCAAATTTTTGAATTCAAGTTTATTGAATTAAAATCATAACCAACATGGCACCGCTCAATGAAGGTCATTATCATTTTGCGTCCCTTGCTAATATTATTATAAAAATTTATCTTCCGCGATTTGTGCGCCTTGTAAATTGGATTAGTGTAATGTATATACACTTTCCGTTACACCCTGTATAAGAAAAAAAACGCGCATATTACCATAATAAAAGTAAAATTGCTTTTCCGTAAATTAAATACTACATAAAACATTTGATTTTGTATTCTTGCAAATATGAGAAAATAGGGACGCAGCCCGAATCTATGACAATCAAATTGTTCAATCCCCGGATACAAAACTTGATTTACAGGTGTCAGAATGGTTTCTCGTTTGAAGACCTAGTAGACATCCACTTTTTCAAACGATATTTCATTAGTTATCCCTGTTCGTTACCAAATAAATCATAAAACAAATAATAGTCTTCAAGTCCTCATCCCGAGAAGGTAGGCTCTGCTTTGCCTCTAAGTACCTCTGTAACTTAGTGTTCACGTTAGATTATTTTTGAATTTTTCATTCCCTGCTATACCTAATACCTCATTAGCTTTGGGCTCAGGCACAGGCAACGAACACATTGGCTGTCTAACACTGGTCTACAACATTCCAAGAAATTCCTAGGCTCTACGTTTAATGCCCGGGAATGCATTTGGAATATGAGTAGGGGGCAAATCCGCTACCTGCTTAGGGCCTTTACTGGGCACTTTGGAACCAATGACATTCTCATGAAGATGGGTCTATGCAAGAACTTACCTTTAGATTTTCTTAGACATTTCTTTTCCATTCCTCGATTACCAAATAAGCTAGTCAATATTATTTTGAAAATGCAACGATTTCGAATGTAATATAAAATTAATAGAAAACTTGTATATATGTAAATACATACACTATTTATTTACGGCATATTCATAAAGTCACCAAAATGACAAGAAAAATATAATGTAAAAGGATTTTCAGGCAGCTGGCAGCCAGCCAGGCGACGCAAGACTAAGTCAGCCTCCAAATTATAAATTATTAAACTCAGCGGTTAATCTGATCCGTGTTACTTCGGCTGGTGTTATGAATGCTCTTATTAATTCAAGACCTGTCACCTTCCCACCCACACTTAGCCAGACTGGTTGACGAGGGTTTATCGTAAAAATATTCTCTTTTTATGTGGTAGCCCGCATTCAATTACTAAGACAGCGGCCGCATACCTTTCAACAAAGTATTTTTCACCAAAAGCTCCATGCACTGTGCACCGAAATTGAATCCCCGATTCGTAATTTACGTTTCTGAAGCATTAAATTTTATCTAAAGGTGACCCATAGAGTAGGTATATAATACATTTAAAATATATGAAATTAAAGTAATTATAAGAGAATAATATCGCGCTATGTAACTGCTAAATAGGAGCACTTGTATACTTTTAAGAGTTATTGTACTCATCACCATGCAGAACTTTTTAATATGGTGCCAATCCTGAAATTGCGTCTAAGAAAAACCAACTGTTCCATACAAATAATTCAGTATTACTTGACCAAATTCTTTAGTTAAATTTATTTATAAAAACGAGTACTGAATTCTTGAAAAATGGTCTACCTTTGAAAAGAAACCCTGTAAATTCAAACATAACTAAAGCCAAATAAACCTTCAAAGGATTCAGTGGACTGCGGCATTCCGCGGAAATTCTTTAGATAAACCTCATTCATTGTGATGTTTTCCTGGTTTCGAAAAGCAGAGTTACGTTATATCTCCTTATTTCAGAGTGAATTGACTTGCGTATCCGTTAATATTATTATTTTATTCGTATTAACTACTTAAGCACCTATACAAAACCTATTTTGATACGTTGCAGCTTATGTAAATTGGGTTGTGATACCTAATAGGTTTATCTACCACATGCATAATGTATGTCGAAGATCAAATAACATTAATTCTATATTCTAAAATTATATCAGCTAATTTACAAACTCCAAAGCAATTAGAATTTTCGGCTATTGGAACAATGAATTATTTCTCTAAATGATTTGAAGGTGTCCAATAATAACTCGGCTCGAATTTTGGAACGGGCTGTGTCAGGCTCAAATTGACACCATATAGTTACGTACGTATTTATATTGACGTAGTGAGATCAATTTGTCTATTTTGCGGGTAGCTTGATGAATTATGTACGCGCTCAGTCTCAGCTGCGCTCACGTATTGAACGAGTACGGTATTTGTATCGAAATAAATCTGAAGCTTATAAAACTTCAAGATTTAGTGTACGATAGGCTTATGATGAAATATTATTGACAACATTATATTGTTATAATTATACGTTGCCAATTTAATTCATGATCTTAGTTTAGTTCGTTTACCGACATAGAGTTTTCGCAGACTCGTAGTGTGAAATATTAATTATATCTGTATAATAACACAAAGGTATAAAGGCAACTTCATTAGATGCTTCAAATGTATATAAGTAAAGAGATTTCCCAAGCGGCTTTTGCTAATATGATTAAATGTGTTATAATCAAAAGTAACGTTACAAAATGAATACGTCGAACCCTACGTTGAAAAGCATGACCCATGGGAACATTTTGATATTTAACTTTATCTTGTTAATATTATCTACTCAGCGAAATAATTATCGAATACATTATCATGTTCAGGGCCGTTACTGAAATAAATTCAGTACCGGTAGAGTGTAAAATATACGCTGACTGTCGGAACAGAAATGTTACCTATTCGGTTTGTAAAATGTAGAGCACCTGACGACAAATATGAAAATGGATGGAGGACTTCGAAGTGCAGACAAGAGGATATTCGAGATATCAAATACCAAATGATATGAAACATTTTACGAGGCAAACAATAAAATACCTACATACCGAAAAGGAATAAAGATTGTTTTGTTCATATCGTTCCAAGCTTTTTTTTCCAATCTATTTAGGCATCTTTAGGGTTCATGAAGTTTTCTTCAAATTTCAGCTCGGGGTTCCTTTCGGTGTTTACGTGACTTATGTGTGTGGTGTGCTTTGGGTAAGGTTAGGAATGTTTATTAGTCGTTCAAAATTGATATCTGTGATTGACATGTTAAATGATTTTGGATACCACTATTTTTGTTTCTTTTTTACCAATATAAGATCCAAGCTATTGTAATTAAAGACTATAAAAAAACAATTATAGCAACAAACTATAATTTTCATTTTATTTACTACAAATGTATCAAAAGGGTAACAAACAAAAAGAACGTTGAATCGCATGTTTATTGTAACAAGTAAATCGTACAATCTCGTATCCAAATTGTTTACAGGTCCAAGTTTAAATTATACATAATCCTAAAGCAATCTCCAGCTAGGTCTTAATTTGCTAATACGGTCTACATCTGTTAATTCAGTAAAGTCAGTCAACTAAAGTTCTTGGGAAAAGCTTCTGGATTTATAGCCTCTACGAATTTCTGCGCTTAGGACGACCGTTTTAAATTTTAAAATAGTAAAATTCTTAGTTGCAACACATACTCCTATATCTTTAAACGTGTATTGGTGATGAAGTGTTAAATTATATTAAAACTTACTTTGCAAAGGAATACCAATAACAAGAAGTAAAGATTTTTTTATACAATATTAAAAATATTCAGTAACTATGATGACACTTTACTCTATGCTATGATACTCCACTTTAGCCAGATTGTAGTTAAGCAGTGATTTCACTACCAATTTTATTCGTTTCGTTTTATACAAATAACATCTCCACCTTGGCAAGACAAAAATGGATCACATACCTAATGAATATACTGTTTTATCGGCTTAGGATATGAACATCTGAATTATATGGAACTATAGGTATAAGTATTTCAGAACGTATCTTAGTATAATGTTATTCTAAGGTCAGAGTTCTACGTGCGTTCTCCTTGCACGCCATGATCGCTGTATGCAATGATCAAAAACGCCGCACAGTGAACGCGGAATGCCGAACTCTGACCGCAGAACTCTAGACCGCTCGCTGTGGGATCGGTGCCTAAAATTCACACGTTACACAATATATTCATGTGAAGGATTTAAAAAATAATGCGATAAGGTACCGATACCGATTTATCAATCGCTAGATATACCTCACTATTTCTCTATGTCTATACAAAAGCCAGTCAGATACCGCGAATCTGACCATTGGTAAATGCCTTAAATCATCATTTTCATATCCGCATCACTGATCGTTGATGTGCCGGTAGCGTGACGTTAACGTAATGCCCCATTATATTTTTTATGTTTATGTTTATTACGTTATTTTGAATCATATATTAACGTATTTAAAATTTAAGTAAACTCAACTGAATACAAAAGTTTAAGCTCATGTTTGTATAAAATTCAACTAATTATAAATTCCATTCAGAATTGTTTCAACTACCTAATGTTACTTTTGAAGTTGCAAAGCAAAAGTCAAAATTCATATTAATTAAAAATAAGATGATCCACTTGCATGCACTTAGCGTGAAAGCTCTGGTTAATTTCAATTACCGAGCTCCAGTTCACATACCTGTTAGCAATTTCATAACTGCGAGTAAATTATAATATTTAAAACTATGGTGATATGAAATTTAATTTTTAAGCGAAAACCGACTTGTTATTCACGGTAAATAAACTTTGCGAAACTTTTTATGATATAATCAAAAAATTTAAGCTTCGGTAAGTGCTTAATAATTTGTTAATATTTTCCGTACGACGAAGTTTTAATTGCTGCTATGAAAGTAAACAACGGAGGTAAATACAGCTACCTGTGAAATAATTTTAATTACACTTTGTGTGAGACGGCTTCAATTAATGAACGCTTTGATGGACCTGAAACTCAAATTTACCTTTTCTGGTTGAACTAACAGACTGGCACGAGTACGTTGTAATTTACCCATAATTTTTATCGCCTTTTATGTGAGAGAGATCGAATTTTCATAAATTCCTGTACCAGCCTTCGTTCAGTCCTTTTTTTGTTACCCTTCTTCTGAGAAATATCAGCCCACTTCAATATGGAAAACAAAGCTTGTATTTTTTATTGACTTTGACTATAAAATCGTTATTTTTTAACACAACGTTATTCTTTGTATACCAAAGAGCCGATACAAAGCAGAAGGTTTTAGGATGAAAAAAAAACTTAAAATTGACACCAAATTACCTAACAATAACAACATAATATGGAGCGATGATAGCTCAGTTGTAGAGAGAGTAGAACCCCATACAATATGAGGTTCTAGTGAAGAACAATATCGTAAGTAAACTATAACACGGTGCTAAGGTACTTTGTAGTACCCGCCTGACTGGCTACCACCCTCAAGTTGAAAATCTATCGATCACCTATCGGTACTGATCTTGATCTCAACATACATACCATTTAACAATAATACCTTGAACTCTTGAAGACAGCCAAGTATTTTCAATGGAATACGACGTGCTCTTTCGCTGACTTCAAGACAGTGTCAGATTAGAGTTATTTCATACTTTTTAGTGTATTTTGAAATTGATTTAATTGGTTTTTCGTTATTTTTAGTTTTTCCTACATACACGAGAATTCGACCAAGGTTTTGAGATGTTTTCTCTTTGACACCACACCCGTAGCTCGTATCAATAAGTCTTGCCGATTTTTGAAGTTGATTAAAAATGAAACGACAAACAAAGCTCAGCACTACTACTACACAGAACATACAACTACATAATAAACGTAAATAACAACTACATCGTGCATTCAAACCATTCCAACTATCTACAATGCAACTCAAAGGCATGCAAACAACATGTCAACCGTCTCCCAGCAAGTGTAGTAAGCACAAACGGAAGCTACGACCCGCTACGACTTGCCGCTACGGGGCGTAGACAGAGCTCTACTACGCTACGCTCGTAGCGGTACGTTCGTAGCTACATACTATACACATCGGAACGGAAGGCAATCTTCCGCTTCCAAGCCTGGTTTGAGGCTTAGCCGATTAAACGCAGGGAAGCGGCTTAAAATTTGCTTAAACGACATGCCTATCTCAGCGTGTTACCTGCTTAAATAATTGAACTCTGTCAGGTCCTAGTTCTGTACATAGGATTACTGATTATGATCATATCCGTAATGTTTAGTAATTAATGTTTTATATATAATATTATTACATTAATATTATAATTTCTTAAGTAATCAACGGTTTCATTACCAAGTATTAATTATATTATAATGGTATTGAACTAACCAAGCATAGACATTATTTATAATTAAAACGTTAATATTTAATCTTACCTATTACATCTAATAAAGTATCGGTTATAAAACCTACGTGACAATAAGTATAAAAATATATATTTATGGAGTGGAAGTAATGAGGTTGCGTCAACGGTCCATCACGAGACCGGGCCATTTTTCTTACAACCTTGAATAGGGCGATCGAGGACAAATTTTGAAATATTGAGTAGTAATAAAGATCGGCACTGATAGCGTCTACGCGCGGTCAATATAATGGGGACTGAGTCGACCCTACTAGATCGTGAACATTTACAATTCTAAAAATCCTATGCTTGCCAAAAATAAAACTTTCTTCAATAACATTTTTATCAGATGCGTTATAGACCAATATTATTATATATTTTTTCTCGTACAAATTTCTTCTTTATCACAGTTGCTGTTAAAATTTCACAATGTATATTAAGTTGTTTTTGCAAACAAAAAGTAGTATACGTATTATATCAGTTATCTTGTTTCCATAGTACGAGCTCTGCTTAGTTTGGGATCAGATGACCGTGTGAGGAATGTCCCAGGATATTTATGCTTAAATAATATGTATAGCCGCGATATTGTTTAGTTCTTGCCAGTTTAGTTCACCAAATGCCGGGCAATTACCTCACTTTAATATTACCAATATAGAGCGCAGTGAACGCATCTATAATAAGAATAATAAATTCAAATTCAAATTCAAAAAGCATTTATTCAATTTAGGCCCTGATAAGGCACTTATGAACGTTAACAAATGGCTCTACACCGGTTCCAAATACAACTTGAACTGAGAAGACTCCGGCAAGAAACTCAGCAAGTTTTTTTTAATATGTAAATAGAAGTATTACAATTACAAAATATATATAACAATAGCCTACGACCTTGGATATTCTTCACACACTGTAATCTGATCCCTGAATTAAGCAGAGCTTGATCTAGGGAAACCAGACTGATTAACTACGTATAATAGGTAAAATCTATACTTATATTAAAATCTTTCCTTTTTTAGTTTGTTTAAAATATGTGCAGTCTTCTTAAAGAGTAATTCCAGTTAAGTGTGAAATAAAGTCAAATGTAATGCAAACATAACAGTTTATTGTTATTACGGGTTCCACATCTATGATAATTATACTCACACAGTTAGGGGAACTTAAATGGCTATCTTTGCATACAAATTATATCACTCCGGTTATTATGAACTAAATTAATTACGGTATAGAGTTTAAAAAAACTTAGAGACTACATTATTTTTAATCCATGCGAAGTAGCGTAGGAGGGTAGATTAACTTTTTATGCCTGCGCACTGGATCGCATAATACCGTCGAAAGCAATTCAATTAATAAAAACATCTCAATAAAATAAAATCGAATGTCTGTCCGATTAAAATAAATATATATTTAAATGAAATGTGAAAGCAATTGCCATTTTACTGATGAGTTTTATCCAATTTGTATCCCAGTACTTTTTTGATTAAATTCTTGGTTGTCCCACCTGTGTTCATTACAGAGGTAAATTAAATCGTATCTCGTGCGCGCTGTAAAGGCAAACTGACAGTAAGGCGCCGATCCGACAGAGAGAGCTCTAGAGTTCTGCGTTCAGAGTTCTGCGTTTCACGTTCACTGTAATCTATGTTGCGCCTTTAAAAGTAAAAAAGTGTATGTAGAGTGATCGGTAGCGAATATTGCAGAACTCTAGACTGCTGGTTGTGTGCACAATAGTGAATGCGGAACGCAGAACTCTAGAACTCTCATTGTGGGATCGGCGCCTAAACAGACCCTTTTATACTTAACGCGTTCAACCACCTCCATTTTTAATTTCGGCTTATTACCCCGCTATTGAAAAAAGAAAAGCACTTTATAAGGTAAGGTAAGGTGCTATTCGAGGTTTTGTAAACGGTTTTATTAATGTTCTTACTCTTACAACCCGAATCAAAATGTTTGAACGGTTTCCGAAGGCCTTCTTTAAGCGAATTGATCTTTAAATTGAATTGAGTTGAAAAGGGATTTTCATGAGTAGAACATGGGTAACTTATTTATCGTTATATTTACTGTGATAAAAAATAAATGTACCCAAAAGGTACGTTCACTAGTCCAGGAGGTGGACTGTAACGAAAAGAGTACTGTAATTAATAATACCTAAGATAGATAGCATCCTAATTTTGTCATATATTCAAAGCGCGTTAAAACTTACCAAATAAGACTTAATTTTACACAATCTCATGATAAGTGATATTATGGCTAAAGGTGCAAAACTACATGGACTAGAGACTCTCAAGGATACCTGCGGCTTTATATAGCTGTAAAGACAAGGAAAAATTAATTTTAAAAACAAAAGACTATTTACTTACCTAATTCAAATGCCTCAATGGACTAGTGACTCAATGGAAAGTGACATAGGTAGCAAACAACCTTTGTGACTCTAGTCTATTTGTAGTTGTAAAGGAGACGTTAGTTTCTCACTTCGCTGCGTTCTCTATTCATTCCGTAATGATAATGAACAGTCTAATATTACCTACCTAGGACCTAATAAAGTAACGGCTCTATATTCCCCGCATATTCTTGTGTATTTGCGTTCTCTTGAATTAAAATTGCTATTACGGAGGGAATTACTATTATTTCGTTTTTTGTTTATATTCATTTTTTATCCTTGCTGAGTCTCCTGCATGTTCTTCTCAGTTAAAAGCCGAGTTACGAACGGGTGGTAACTTCAGTAGCTTTAACCTTTATAAGTGCCCTACTAGGGCCTAAATCACACCTAGATGGCTTTGATTACGTATGTTGATAAAACGCGCATATTACAAAATATATAAAAAATATACTATTATATCTAAAAAGCAAAGCTACGTTAACACTTAATAAATTGCTGAGTATGAATTAAATAATATTAAAATCGTAATATGTAGAGTATAAAACATCCGAAGTGTGAGGTCGACTTTGGTGTTTTACCCAACCTTTTTATTTTTATCTAACCTTTCCTCCGCTTATTTGTAGCACAATTATGTTTTCCCTAATATTATGTGGTAGGTACGACTAAAAATATATTGAATTAACTGATAAAAACTCCAGCTTATAATATTTTTATAATCCTCGAACTGATGTTTATAGAGCGTACTGAAATGTATATATTTTATATAATAAATAAATATCAGTACCTACCTAGGTTTACTGCGGATTAATTATACCATCATTCGTAAAATCATTATTTATTAAACTCAATACCCGAACCAAATCCCTTTCCGATGAAAATTGTATGGAAGTACCTATAATTAAGATATAGGGTGCGATGATTTCTAAATATTATATAAAGTGAGAACTCAATTAGAATAAAAAATACGTAAACAAAAATACTCTAAGGTTGATTAATTTTATTAGTGTTGTAAACACTGTTGAAAATTACGAGTTTTATTTTGGTGCAGAAAAAAACCCATTACTTACTACAAAAAAAAATGCGATCTAACATTTTATCATAGATTTAGATAGGGCATCGTGCCTCCATTTTATTTTTACAAACATTTTACACATATAGGTACCTACTAGGAGTATATTTTGATGTCAATTTTCCAACTACATAATATTCTTCAGCATAAAAAGATGAGTTGATCATAGTCTTATTCAAAGAACCAACGTATATATTAGTATAATTTTATAAAGCCGGCCTAATTGCTCCCATAAAATTATTTCCAGGTCAGTTTACAACGTAATTGTTTCGAACAGAGTCGAAACTCCATCTAAAGGTTTATTGGCAAAGAGCCAGCAAAATGTCACAAAAATCCACAGGTGATCGAATAATTTCCATGTACGGAATAATAAAACATATCAACGAAAATTATTCTCTGTCGGACTACAAACACAATACCGCTTTTGCATTTAAATTGGATAAATGCAAAAGATGTTTGAAACCAATTAAAATTCCGCCATCTGTGCCCTTATTTTCATATTTAAATAAGGAACGAATTCAAATTCGAAGTAAAGTGGTATTAAAATACTGAAAAGCGATAGTATTAAAATTGTATTAAAAGTATCCTGTGAGCAATTGTTTGTATCTCAAATTGGCTATCCGCCAGAGAACTTGCACTGAATTCAGCAAATTGCACGCTGCCGCGGCGCCGTCACAAAGTTGATTTAATATCGTCACTCTCTAGCTAACGACGCGCGTCTCTTGTGAACTTTTTACAAGCCTTGTAAAGAATAAGAATAAGAACCTGCGTCGATTTGAGCACAGCTGCGTCGTAGATCAGCTAGGTTATAAGTAGCAATTCATATACGTCAGCAAACATTTATGTTATAATATATTCCGGGTCACACGCACACTATATAGTTACCTCAGTGTACGTTAAAGCACAAAGGACGGGTCGTACTAAATTACAAAGTTGTGAAGGTAAAGGAAGTTAATTCTATGAAACACGCCAGCAAAGCCGGCAAATAATTTTATTTATATGCATTACACCAACTACACTTAAAACTGTACAAATTCATTTGTTAGAATACTGTACCTACACTAAGTACAAATTAACATTTCTTTAATTATCTATTCGTCCATGCTTTAATATATTTAATTTCACTAACAAAAATGTCCCAAGTTTATAAAGATTTGGTAATATAATTATTTTACTGGCTCTCAAAGAAAAGTAGTTATATTTTCTCATCTTTAGGTACACTAAATGTTAAATAGATTTTAATGTTCTACATTGTTAAATATCGTCCAGATAATGAAATATAAAAGCATCTAAAACAACAATAGAAATACACTCGTATTAAGAAATAAAATATTATATTGTGGAATATCATAGTCTGATGTATTGAAAACCCTAAATAAATAAAACCGGATAATAGTCTTAGTCAGAAAAGCGCACTGTGGGTTTCGACCTTCCTTAGACATTAGATAGAGTCGGTATATTTCTTGCATAGGGCGATAACTGTACACACGGCAACACATCAAGCTATACATTTCCAGTATAAGCTGATCTCGCATTGTATAGGATTTCCCTGCAATGAGAGGTCAGCTTATATTAGAAATGTATAGCTTGATCTGTAGCCGTGCGTACAAAAGAACCGGAACGCATAACTATTGTTTGTGAAGAAATTTTGATGATTTCGAAAACTATGCTAGTTAGAAACATCGTTCTATTTTTCCTGCCATATTTACATTAATTTATATCAATTGTAATTATTTTCGATTTTTGGCTTTGCGAACTTCGGAATCGTACAAACAAAGCCCTTTTTTTACTATGTATAAGGATGTGTTTGACCACAATCTCACCATGGTAAGTGATGATATGGCCGAAGGTGGTAAGCACACAAAGCCTAGAAGGAACTGGCTCTCAAGTGCAGCTGTCGGAACACACCGATAGGTGCTTGGCGACAGATTTTCAACTTGAGGGTGGTAGCCAGCCAGATGGGTACTACAAAGTACCCTACCACCGTGCTATGGTTTCCTCACGATGTTTTCCTTCACCGAAAGCTCAAGCTCATTGTAGGATTCGAACCCGGGACCTTCGTCTCGGTATCCGACGTCACTACCACTGAGCTATCATCGCCTTTCATAATAATATACTCTATTTAAACTTAACCCTTTGATACACTTTGAAATTTCGGTCTCCCATTACGGCAATGATGAATCAAAGATTATTATTTTTTTTTTCATTTGCAATAAGATTGGGTAAGTAATATTTATTTTCGAAATGTCAAATGAATAGAATCAGTGGGTTCCTTTTAGGTTCGGAATTCTTAAAAACAGATAAATTACTTGAATCACAAAGAAAAGCAATAACAACTTTGTTATTCTTTCAACCGCAATCAATATGAAAACATTCAGATCTTCACACAATGAAAGCAAGTTTTCGGTTCTAAATAACGACTTATTGTTTAGATTTGGGAATCTAGGTAATACAGAAAACTACATTGTGTTGTGGTGACCTCCAAACAACCATTAGAAATAACTTGTATTGTTTGCAGATCCTCCAGTATCTAGACATGAAAGGACATACCTTTCAAACCTCACAAAGTCTCTTTCAAAGTTTCTCCATAGTCACAATGACGTCAAAGGAACAAGTGGGACAACTATTTGCGATAACGAGTTACCTAGCATAACATTTCACCGTGATAAAGCTTTATGACATAGGTAGATATATACCTACCCATATTCTAATTAATACTCTACCACTTTATAACTGTCTCATCAAGGGGCCGTCTCTAATTTATTCAAAAGTAGGATGAATTATTTCTTTTTCCAATACTTAGTAAAAATTTCGAGAACAAAAGAATTAGATTTTGAGAAATTTGGGAAATTCCAACCGACGAAAAATTCCAACATGGGGGGGGGGTCCAGAATCTTGTCCTAGACCCATGGTATCCGTTTGTGCGGCGATGTCCCTTACACGCTGTATAACAGAGTAATAAATGAATGTGTATCTCAAATATATAATATGTAGGCTACTATCAATGACCCCTGAAGAAAGTCTAGCGTCAGATTTACAACAACCAACTTAATGAAAAATATAGCGTAGATTGAGGCTTTTTAGAGTGGATAAGGGGGCAAGTCGAAGTCTGAAGAGTGCTCGAGCGTAGCGTTCGCGACCGCCTTTTCCACTCTCCACGATACTTCACTGTTTCATGAAGATCAAAATATATTTGTAGGATGCACTTACTTAATATAATAACGTCAACAAAAGTTTATTAACATGAGAGTTGCAAGATAGAAGATGATTTTAAAATTACGTCCTAACAGAATTCAAAGCGACATTTTAGAATTTAGTTTAAAATTAGAAATTACGTTTTATGTATGAAGTTAAGCTTACTAATACCACACCCCCTTGTTAATAAATAAGGTGTAAGTTAGTCTTGTAATAACCAGGTATTAAGATAGCTTTTTGTTTATATGACATTAGAAAGTGATGGATATATTTTAATCCTAGGTTTAACTATATTTGACTTACACCCTATTTATTAATAAGACGAACAGAGTTTATTAAGGCGATGATAGCTTATTGGTAGTGACGTGGGATGTTGAGACGAAGGCCCAGGTTCGAATACTGCAATGTGCTTGAGCTTTCGGTGAAGGAAAACATCGTGAGGAAAACACGGTGGTAGTGTACTTTGTAGTACCGATCTAGCTGGATACCACCCTTCAAGTTGAGAATCTGTCATCAAGCACCTATCGGTGTGTTCCGACAGCTGCACTTGAGAGCTTCTTCTAGGCTTTGTGCTTACCACCTTCGGCCACATGGCCGACCATGGTGAGATTATGATCAAACGCAGGTAAAAAAAGTAAATAATGACTACAACTAATACGAATTTTATGATAAAGTACAGTAAAATTTGTTCAGTAGAATTTCCATGCCAGTAAAGAATGCATAACATTAGCTATTTCACGAGCGTACATATATGTTAGAAATTCAGCTTTACATGACCTCATTGCTAAAGCGAAGCTTCTCGCCTTGCGTCGAGTTTAAAATAAATATTTGTCGGAGTCGGCACAATTGTAGGTTTCTGATTTGTCGGTTCGACATCGCGTGCAGCATCAGTATAAGCGGAAAAAGCTTACTGACACCTACATTTTTATGAGCTCTTTCTAATTGGCACAGCACTCGCAGTAGAGCTGATAGGATATTTTTGGTATATAGGACCGTGACATGTACCACTATGCAAGCTACGCAATATTGTTTTAATATGAGCAAAGAAGTGCCGCTATGTCAGGTCAACAAATCGGGAAAGGGCTTTGTATTATGAATTCTTTGTATATTTTAAGGAGTTTAATACTTTTTGGTTTATTTAGACTACTTCACCGCCAAATATCGGTTTGATATCTTTTTTACGAAAATGCTAAAATGTTACCATAGCTGTTGTACCTACTGGAGTATGAACCGTGACACGGGTATGTTCAACACGAACCGCCGCAATCTGAACTGCGCGTAGTTTGAACGAATACATACTTACATATTATAAACCCCAATTTCTCGTTTTTATCGATACTTTTACCGAAAACAAATGACAAGGAAATCACTCTTATCGATTTTTTTTCTGATAGTAAATCCCTAGTTTATAGTTGTGACCCACCAACCACCGCTCTCATCGTCTAGTATTTGAGTATTGGGAAAGTTATAAATTAGTCTTTATTATAACAAGGACCTCCAATCAGGATAAGCAATACTGAGAGTCACGTAAAAACAGGCAACGTTTCCCTTTTGTAATGGGTATTACAGGGGATTAGCGTCTGAGACCGGCCAAAGATTTATGAAGCAGAATTATTCACGCCACCCATTGTTTATTAGGTATTTTTGTCACGTAGGACAAGCTCTATATAATAGGTAAATGTACTACAATGTTGGATAAAATAAATGGTAGGTGTAAGTATATTTATGTAATCAACAAGCGGTCAGCTCTCCGCGGTAACTATAATGTGCAAAATTCGTTAAACAATCTACGGCCCGTCTGATGGTAAGCGGTTCTCGTAGACATATGAACGCTTGCAACATAAGGGGCATCACTCACGCGCTACCGACCCTTCCCCCTTCCTCACCGAGCTCTGGCGACCTTACTCACGTGCAGAACACAACATAAAGTTATTTTGCTGCGTTATTATGTAAGGTGCTACCGTACTACCCCAGTCGAGCTGCTCTTATGAGCAAATAAACGCCATACTCTACCTCTCTTAAATTGTTTACCTCGTATTTATTCTTACTTGAAAGAATTTCCACCCACACGTTGTCGACATCCCGCTTATAGCGGACAAGACGATTCGCCTCTTCGTTCCTTATAAGAACAGCAAAAGAGTGGAACTCCCTTCCAGGGTCTGTATTTCCCGACACCTATAACCTTGATGTCTTGAAGTTCAGAATGAATAGACATTTTCTAGGTAAGCGTGCAACATCCTCGGCCCCGTCATAACTTCTCATGGGGTCAATCAAAGGTCGACATAAAAAAACTTATTAGATTCTAAATATGACATGTGTATATTAAGGTTTTATCCATGTGTTAAGTATAAAATGAATGCTTAAAATAGAAGAAAAGACACATCAAATGATTGATTTGCAAAACTGTTGCAAAGTTAAACAGAATTCGTTAAGAACTTAAATTGGGTTCCTCCACTTGAAACGTTTCCAAAACTATAATGATGGATCACCTTATTTTGAAGACATGCCATGTTTTATAAATTATGTAAGTACATTATTTATTTAAAAGGAACAACTGAGTTCCGAATAAAAGTCGATAAACCAGTTCTCAGAACGGAAATATCTTCGTAGACTTTGAACAGCTAACAAATCCAATTCATTTATATTTATCGTAACAATAGCCTTATATTACAGAACGGTATTGGCTGAAATAAAATGAAGCGAATAAGGTAAAATATTTTTCTGAATGCCAGTTATCGTGGCATACACTACACCCGCATTCCTTATATACTCATACATATCCATCGTATTCCCGACACTTTCAATTGTTTACTTTCGGCATCTTTTTGGCACAAACTTCACTTGTTTCTACCAAACCCAATTTGACTTAGCGAGTTTTTGTTTACTGTTTTATTTACCAATTCCGAAACTGTTACGTATGCGCGACGTTGCTTTGCGGCTGTGTATGTATTTAATTTATGATTACAGTTTTGCACACAATATAAATAAAACGAATGGGTACTATAAACGTGATTTATTTTATAGAATTAGTCGATTACAGGAGAAACTCGTCTTTCAATTTGGTACACATTCATTTTAATTTATGATGAAAATTTTATCATTACAATTCGCAATGTCATTTAAAGTATATACATGACAAATGCGCATACAAAATTTATGTTTTTCTTTTGAAAAATTCAGTTGGTCGATAAATCATTGAGAAATAAACAAAGGGACGTCAAAAAGTCAGCTGTAAAAAAAGAGTGAGATAGGAATTAAAAGTAAGTCGTTGTCAAACGTATAATAGCGTATCGAATTAAAGGACCCCATTTTATTTGAGTCTCTGCCATAAAAATGCCATGAAACATTTCAGCACATTTTTAAATGTAATTTTACGCTCTAATATTGCTATGTTGTTTTGTGGAATCGTAAGCAGTTTCTTCGCTCTCCTGATTCCCAATCTCCTAGAGTATTTTTACCAGGATGATGTTTCACTCATTTTGCTTTTGAATATTACTTTCCGAGGACGCGGATAAGTAGTTATTAATATGCAATGAATGGAATTTTGTATGGGTCTACGATATTTTGAAGTTGAAGATTTAAATTGATAAATTAATGGGTAATATGGTATGCACAATAAAACTTCAGGAGAATCTGTTGTGCTGGTTTTTTTTCGCAGCCGCAAGAGACAATTTCATGCTTTATTATTATTTATAAAACAAGCCTAGTAATTTTAAAAAATCATGTGAGTACACGCATGAAAATGTATAGATACCTACATATGGATTTTTGGGACCGTATATGATGCACAATATTTGGTAGAATCGAAGCGAACTACACACAGCAGATACTATAGAGTGCAAACATCAACAGATAACTGCTAAACATTTGACACAAACATTTGCAAAGCTGCGCCAATAACATGTTCCATTAGCACGTTAATGGACCGTATTGCGTTTCATCAAACTTACTTATATATAGGTATAGGTAGAGAACACTGTAAATTTCTTTTATATTTCTACGTAACTAAGTACATACAGGTCGTTGTTTTGGTCAGCGACGAGCGACTCAGGGTCGATAATACAAATGATACTGATGCTAAAAAAATATAAAAAAAATACTTTATTTTTTTTAATTATAAAAATAAAAAAAATAAAAAATTGAAAATCATGTAATAAGCTAAAGTGTAGACATAATACTCAACGGGAGTACGAGGGAGTAAAGGGGTGGGGCGATGGCGGCTTGTGCCTAGCTCTAGTCTGTGCACGTGCCTAGTAACCATACTTTGCGGTAATTTTATTTCAAATTGAATAAGGTATTTCTCATCATATTTACAGTATTTAATGGAATTAAGTCCATTTTTGGGGAATATATATTTTGTACTACCGCTCCTGGGTCGCTTGTCGCCGGCTAAAACAACACCCTGTATATATCAAAGTTAATAGTCAATCTTAATTGCAATCAAACAATTCAATTTCTATAACAAAATACGCGTATTTGAAGGCAATGTATTATCTACCTACTCGAGTAGGTACTATTCTTACAAATAATGTGTTTTATATGTAACCAGTAAAATCATTGCATGAAAATATGTCAATTCCATGATACCGATGTACCTATAGCATGATTTGAAAATGTCAACGACGAAAATCAATTTATCGGTACATTAAATATGATGAAGAATAATGTGCAAATGACACGGCAGAAATACACGTGACTAAGCGTAAAGCAGGTAGAGTCGCGAAATTCAATATTGGCTCCATTTCCTATAGAGGTATATATGTTCTATTAACACTCTTTGCAAGGTCTAAATCATTCTATATTCTAAGGTCTCAATCAATAATATGAATAGTATATTATGTATGAATCTAAAATTGTTTTAAAAAGAGTAATTGCCGAGTTTATTGCCGGCTCTTCTCAACAAATGCACCCTTCCCAACCGGTATTAGAGTCAGACTTTATGTGCCTGCGAAGGTCTATTTGAATACCTATACGATTTTCAATTTTGAATTTTATAATAATAAGTTTATGTTAAAAAAAAAAACAACCTTTTTTTTGATGATTTGGTGCCTGTACTTTTGTTGACTGTACTTTTATTGTCTTCAATATACTAATGAATAGAAAATATCAAGTCAATCCGACCCACAGACCTATCCGACCACTGGAAGTGGGTGAAATTCGACTTGCAAGATTCCCCGAGCAAACAAAGTTACATACATAATGCATACATACATACATTGCAAGTTAAATAAAAGCTTGTAATATGCAAACAATCAGAACGTGTTGTCAATATGCTGAGTTTCTTGCCGGAGTCTTCTCAGTTTAAGTGTATTCCGAACCAGTTGTTCAACTGTATGTACCAACTTAACGTTCATAAGTGCCTTACTAGGGCCTAAACTGAATAAATGACTTTTTGATTTTGATTTGTTGAATATCAACGTTATCAACTTACATGGTACAAATAAATAGTTGCTCATAAGGTTACAGCGAAGCGCTCGTGGTGTAGCATGATTAGCCGTTCTTAATCGATCGGCAAAGTTAAGCTACGCCTGTCGTGGTCGGTACCTGGATGGGTGACCGCCTAGTGGTATTTCATATCGAGCGTTTCCGTGCTTCGGAAGGCGCGTAAAGCCGTTGGTCCCGGTTATCACTTAATTGTGATAGTCGTTAAGCTAGTTGGATGCCTCCTAGGCGGCTTGAAAAATTCCAACAGTAGGTTGACCACTAGCCTACCTCCACCGATCCGCAGTGGGCACGCGTGTCGGAGTATTGCCCATTCCCTTTCACCTTCATTTGTGAAAGGAGGCCTGTGCTCAGCAGTGGGACATTATAGGCTGATGATGATGATGATGAAGGTTACACGTTTGCTGTACGATATTCAACCTTAAATGAGTCCCAAATTAAAGTTCGTGACTACCTATACGTTGCGAATAGGATTCTTCAAGTAACTGTCAGAACCAAACATCCCGAGAACTATGCTGTTTGTATGTAATATAAATAACTTTGAGCTCGCCCGACTCGAACTGCTCATAGTTTTATAAACTGAAGTCATTTTAAATGTTTAACAGTTACTCGAGATTATTATTTCACTCTTGAAGTTGTATGATTTTGTTTTGACAAAACTTTTCTACTCTGCGAATGTATTGTGTATGTCATGTAAATATATTTATTATGGAATCTAACATTGTCATGTTTTCGTACTAAAAAATAAATATAATAATGAAATAATCTTTAATTACAACAAATATGTACAAAATAAAATCTATAAATAGAAAATTACCTCAAGTCTGCCGCTGCTTCCGATTAACGGCAAGGTTCCCAGAAGGCTGGCAACGTTTCCTCTTTGGATAGCCAAGCTGACGCGTTGGCGGAAAAAGCTCCCCGCCCGCTGGTCTCCGGAGGACTCGATCAATTTTGATGACAAAGTGCGAGCAAAACGGCGAGCTTCGGCTCCCCTTGGTCCCATGGTGTCAACCGCAAAAGGCATAACAATATAATTGGGTCCAATCGATGCGTATTTTTTGAATTTTTAATTTTCTGCACTGGCCTCTGTTGCCCCTGCAGCTTTACAAGTCGCCGGTAAGTGAGATGGCGCGCGTGTATCGACACATGTGGCATCCCACACCAGTGACCTGCCGATACTCCAAGGGATCAAAGACATGAAATAATTATGTATACCACCATGTTTTCTCTGAAATGTGTATGCTTTCAATGTCCCAAATATGTATAATATTAAATATACCTACATTTAAATGTAGAAAATTAACCAAACAACAAAACATGGCTAGTTTGCATATTGCATCCAAGAGGATACATAATTTAGTACCATTAGAATGGATACATGTCTTCGTAGTCGACTGTCATCAAAGGAAATAGACTACTATATTATTTAAACCAATCATTTCTTTACCTGTGCTAGTAATGAGCAAAAGGTATAATTATAAATTCCACTGAATATTCACAATTCTTCAATATTTTAATGAAAACAAAATAAGCTGTATAAACTCTACCAACTCGACAACTGAGTTTGATTTTATTTAGGTTGGTAGATTTATAATATAATAAACCCTTGTAATGAAAATAGAAATTGCTGTTAAAACTTTTATAAATAGAAAGTAAATTGGTTTCAGCGGCATTTTAATGAATCACTACAGTGAACACGACTCAAAGCAATTTCAATTTTATAATAATTGAATAAAGTTGACTTACTACCTTAAGTTAATATCTGATAACCACTGTAAATAAAGGGGCTATGCGTGATATACTCGTATGTTGCCAAAGAAAGCCTTTCTAAGCTTTGAGTTGACCTGCAACCATACCATCAGTTCATCACTCACCATGGTGAGATTTTGATCAAAAACCTATTGAGCCTATAACAAAAAAAACGGACCAAGTGCGAGTCGGACTCGCGCACCGAGGGTTCCGTATTAACTGGATTGAGGTTTTGGAAAACTGTTGGCCCCATATATCGACATAGGTCGCAGTCAGTTTACCAATTAAAAAGAAGTTTGTAAACACATTTTTTCTGATGTATCGTTTTACGGATTTTTCCCTTTTACTTGTGTTATATATACCTAAGGAATTGCTTCTTTCCAAATTTCATGATTCTAGGTCAACGGAAAATACCTACCCAATACGTTTTGATTCCCTTGCGAGTGTCAAAATATGCGGCATAAACGCCGTATCTTTTCATTGCGTTGACTTAGAAGTATGTTTTTTTTTTTTTTTCTAAATTCCAAGGGATTGCTGACCTGGGTATTTGATATTAATTTCAACTTGATATCTCTGGTTCACGCTCCTGAGAAAAAGTGTTTTGACAAATAGACAGACAACGAAGTGACCCTATAAGATACGGAACCCTAAAAACGTTAAATATATCGGAACTTTCTTCAGTCTAGTATTTTTATGAATAAATTAAGTATAAGTATCCAGTAATTTTCTTGTCACTATTCGTATAATTCCTAGTACCAATTAGAACCTCATAATGGCGATGGTTTAAGAAATTCAAAACTTTTCAGACTCATTAATAATACGAACCAACAGAACAAAGTTTTTTTTCACTGACTACCAATCCAGTCGCATAAACTTGCCCTTTGTTACTAAAGTGCGGGGAGATACTTACAAAAGTCACGATAGTCCAAGGCAAGTAGGTACCTACCTATGTCTTACGTATAAAATAAAGTTGTCATTTTAATTAGTATATTGTCGATATTATAGTACCACTCGTAACACTAAGTAACTCTCAGAAATTCCAGCCTAAGTTTATAATTGGATGACTTTAATATTTTACTGCCGAATAGTCGTTTGGCGTCGAAAAATAAATAGCTACCTATAACATATCGACTAGCGCCCTCGGCGAAACTGGATCCGTGTAATTTTCTGAAACCACGTGATTAATCAACGTACCGTATCTTACTTGTTTATTCTGATTAATGTAAACATCTATCTATCATGTAAGATAATGTTACGTGATAGATAGATGTAATATACAGGATGTCTCATGAAGTAGTGTCAAAAAGTCCAGAGGCAGAGCACTCTAAGAGCTACCCGAACCACCCCAATGTTTGTTTAACGATTTTTGGCCGTTTCGCTACCGTCATATGGGAGTAAGGTGAAAAATGTATTCACCGTTCATTACTTTTTTGTTATTCAATAGTTTATTAGATTAGTAGTATTGAAACGGCCAAGCCACATATTTTGACTACGGTGTGTAGAGTTAGTGAAGTTAGGGCTTGTAGAGTAAGTGCATGTAGAGTTATAAGCTTGGTTCTACATGAGATCTGATAACTTTTTGACGGTACGAGCCATATGTCTTTGTCTTGTCTAAATTTTACATAGAAATGTTTTTGGTGGGATTTCACTTCTTTTTGTAAGTTGCTTATTTTTTTGATTGAAATTACCAAGTTTTATAATTTTTTCGTTGAATGTGTACTAATACAAGTTTACATACCAAATTTCAGCTTTCTAGGACTTCAGGAAGTACCCTATGAGTTTTGATGATCATCAGTGAGTCAGTGACGAAATGGGGGTTTTTCAAATACAAACAAAAAATTTGGTAATTCTCATTTATTTGATATACCTAAACAATATACCAAGTTATATTCAAATTGACTAAATGCGTATAATTTCTAGCATACCTAAGATCAATACAAAAATGGAGATTATAGGAAACTAGCTGTCCCCCGCGGTTTTAGCCGCGTTCCCGGGATAAAAAGTAGCCTATGTCCTTCTCCATACCATAGGCTATCTGCATGCCAATGCAATTTCATGACGATCCGTTGAGTATTAGAGGCGTGAAGGCGTAACAAACAAACTCACTTTCGCATTTCTAATATTATTAAGTAAGGATATAATCAGCATATACATTAGTATATTAATATAGTCATATTATTTCCTATTTAATCGAGTGAATACATAACATAATATCGTTCTATTTATGAGCTCTGGCTGCGAGGACAAAGCGAAATACAGAGTACCAACTTAACCAACTTTAAAACCTTTCATTACCATTACCACTGCCTATAAATTCAATGGTTCTCGATTCTCTTTCACACTAGCTCGCTAATAAAGGAATGCCTTTAATTGGACGCCACTTACTTTGATTCTATTCGTTTTTGCCTCCCAGTATTTGATTGGAAAAGGTCGAATAATTGACTTTTTTTGTCATCGCATATTAGATGATTTATTCAATCGTTGAATTTACCGAGCCTCTAGCAGTATGCTATATCTACATAGATAGATAGATAGATAGATAAATAACTCTTTATTGTACACCAGAAAATCAATTAACAAAACAGAAGGAAAATAACATAATATTAATAACTGTACAATGGGCGGACTTATCGCTAAAGAGCGATCTCTTCCAGACAACCTTAGGATGGAGAGGAATTTATATACATTATAAGACGGTGGTGTCATTTTATGATAAGACATAAATAATAAATCAGTAAATAAATACGAATATGTACTTACATACATGACAAAAATATAACTAAAATACATATTAAAAATTATGCAATTAAAATATAATTTACTCATATAAAAATACTGTACAAATTAATAAATACCAGTAAAAAATAAACTAAACTACTCAAAGTAAATTAAAACATACTTGACAATAAAAAAAAAATTAAAACATATTAACAGCTGTAAGAAGTTTACCCAGAAAGATATAATTTTTTAACATGAGCTTTAAAAACAGTGAGTGACGGTGCCTTCTTTATTGATACTGGCAACGCATTCCAGAGGTGAACTGCTTGGACTGTAAATGATCTATTATAAAAAGAGGTGTCACGTGACGGTGTTCTCAAAATAAGATTTTCTGATGACCTGAGTGACTGAAGGAAATCAAAACGTTCCTTAAGATAGCGCGGGGAGGAAGGACTGAACAGTATAGTATAAAGAAGAGAAAGTATATGAGTATTCCGGCGAAGGCGAATAGGAAGCCACTTGAGTTTAGCGCGATATTGGGAGACATGATCATATTTGCGCAAGCCAAATATAAATCTTATGCAGAAATTTTGAAGCCGCTCAAGTTTATTTAGCTGGTCCTCCGTGAGATCTAGATAGCAAGCATCAGCATAGTCTAAAACAGGAAGCATAAGAGACTGCGCGAGCGCAACTTTAGTGGCAGTAGGCAAAAAATTACGGAGTCTTCTCAGGAAGCCAGCTGATGCAAATAATTTGCGACTGACGGCTGCCATCTGAGGACCCCATGTAAGACATTGGTCCATGATTAGACCCAAGTTTTTAATAGTTTTACTATAAGGAACAGTAGAACCACAAAACTTTACTTTAGGTAGATCTGACCAGTTTACTTTTGAAATCCGTCGGCTACTGCCAAAAATTATAACTTGAGTTTTCGAAGGATTGATTTTCAGACCATATGCATTACTCCACTCAGCTATACGGCAAAGGTTAGAATTTGTGGTTTCTATGGCACTAGAAAGATTATCAAAAGGAGCTTGGCAATAAATTTGGAGATCGTCAGCATACAAGTGATAGGGAGAAGTGATGTACAAAGTATATACATAGTGCGACACAAAGGATTAATCTCAGATCTTAACAAAGGATCAGCTAGTAGGTATTGCATAGTGCATAGTTTGCTATGCATGTTACGGATTAAATCACCTCAAAAGTGCACTACATGTAGTTTTGAATTTGTCGGCTACGACTTATTCCAAAATAAGTTATGTCGAGCTTGCTCAGAAAATGCCTGATCATTGCATTCTTGAGTGTTCACTTCGAAAGTAAATGTTTAATTTATGGAATAACGTTATTTGGCACTGAATGCTTGTTACTTTACATTGGACTACGATTCCATGATACGATTTTGGCGTATGTCGAATGGGTGTTTATATAGACTTTTTAGTTTCTAAGTCACAGATTGCAACGAGCTAATTTCGGCATAAGAACAATATGGCCTTACGTGCTACGAATATGTACCTACAGATAAAATTACCTTTTCATATAATTTAAAAAACGGATAGGTAATAACTATAGTAGTGAAGTTGAAGGATATCTCCTTTAGTAAAACAAACCCAATAAATATAAAATAAGCCATAATTTTAACTCCGATGCTATTCAAAAGTTTTTGTTATCGCCAACAAGTAGCCGTAGTCGCTGAAATTCAATATGTCACTGGCAAAACAAAAATGTCATAGAACCAACAACTAATTAAGGAAAAACAAAAAAGATGGAAAAAATGCGAGCTTCAAAGTGTCCAATTTAGAATGCGAAATTGCTGTTCCAACACACGAAAACGATGACAAATTACAGTCGGAAGTAAAACGATTGCCTCGGGCACAAAATTATAGTATAATAATATTGTTGGCTTTATTTTATTTCATTTTCAATAATCTATATCGATATCACGTTTCATGTAATACATCGAACTGTGAAAATCACCCAATGTGAATGTACCCGTTATTATCGCCCAAAGTGGTAACATTTATCATAGTCACTGATGCCACGTTGCGGGAATATTTTACGCTGTTCCGCTTTATGTATCATCTGGAAAATATCTATAAAGTCCCGATGGCATCAGAAACATTTTATGTCCGTAACCAATAGCTGGAATACAAATATAATTTTACTCGCGTGTATTTCTTTAGCACGTAGTTTTCCGTAGCACATTTCGTAGCACTCCGAAGTGTGTACTACGAGTTGCTACGATATTTTAAAAATCTTGTAAACTACATACTTTACAGAGTTCATAATTTTCAGTCATCTTAGTTTCTACGAAGTTAAGCCACAAAAAGTTGGGTCTCGAGTTATACTTGCCTTATTACTATGCCTGATCCCCCAATATTTTATACAATGAAGAAAGAAAGAAAAATTTTTTATTGATGAAGTAAATATAACAGCAAGTTCAGAGAAGGACTTGTTAAAAAAAATTTTCATCACTAGTCAGAAAAATAACGATATTAGATTTCTTATTTAGAGGTCATAGGTACACATAAATCGTTATGTAGTTATTTCCCGATATGAAGCCTTACGCTTACATTTATTGTGAAACGTTATGGCTTCATAAAAAGTTATCCTAACCGAAAACCTATCGTAATTTATATTTTTTTAAGCACCACCTATATTATGATTATCACTAACGTAGATTCAAGCAATATCTTATCTTTGATATCACATATCTATTTATATATGATTACATTGAGCTAACCTTTACAGTAATTGGGGAATTAGTAGGATACCTTCAATTAAAACGATGTAGACTGAAATGCCGTAAAGAAGAGTTTCATTGAATGTTACCAAACATCTTAAATCTAGGGGTATACTTAGAGGTTTTCTCGTATCATATACTAAGTATATCAAATCAATCCTATACTGATTGCTTATTATAATTATCATTACTAGTATTATAAATGCAAATGTGAGTTTGTTTGTTTGTTACGCTTTCACGACTTAACTACTCAACCGATCACGGTAAAATTTGGCATGCAGATAGCGGGGGATCGCTACTTTTTACATGAAAAAGTTTAAATAATAAGTAACATTGAAGTCCTTCACATAATCGTTTTACTTACCTAACTATAGGTTAATAAATTTTACCCTTATAATAAGGTTGCTAAACATAAGTTATTCGGCAAGAACATAGGGCGCTGAATGATAAGAAAACAAAGCCTTTCCGTCCCAGTATTTATGCAAGGTGATCCACTCAGGGATAGAGGCTTCATGAAAGCATGACCTCTTTGTGAAGAGCTTTAGGCAAGCCATGTACCCACAGAAGGTACGGACGACAAATAACGCCAAAACAAAACCAATTATTATAATATGTGTATTTAAAATAGAATACCCACATCATTTACGCATGAGCATTCGAAAATAAATACAAGAAAAAGTACCCGCATATCTAATATGTAGGTATGTCGTATATATAGGGTGACTGGTAATTAGTAAACGATACTTAGACACATGATTGTACTCATGATAACAAACTACTTTCCCAAAGAAACAAATAGGGATAAATAACTAAATAAAATAAAAGCTGATAGTGTATTCATATTCTTATTGGGTACTAAATAGGGCTGGGCTCATGTGCTAATAAATAATTCTTTGGGAAAGTTGTTTGTTATCATGTGTCTAAGTATCGATTACTAATTACCAGTCACCTTATATAACCAATGATGAAAATCAATCGACTACCTTCAAATTTCTTTTGTATAATATTCGTAACCAATGAAATGAATATTGAATAAACTCAAATTTCGAATATTTTACTTAATTTAAATAACGTGTCGCACGTTCATAATGATCAAAATATCAAAGGCCCTATTTAGTGCTACAGCGACGTGGTTTCGCACTCGCGTGTCGATGCGTCCGGTTCACATCCGCTGCGCTTGCCGTTTCAGGGCAACACGAAATGCAAATGCTATTTTAATTTTAATCTAGGCTATACGTATGTAGTACTTATATCAATAGTTATGTCAATGTAGTAATTAACGAGTAGATAAGCGCAGTTGGCCATTATTTTACGTTCGCCCAAACAATTTAATGCATGCAGTTGGGTCAGCCAAACATAAATTCTCTACGTTGTTATTTACGAACCGCAGGTGACATAATGAATAAACTTTTGCAAACAAGCTCTGTTAAAAGCGTTGGGAACAGCAATACAGAGATATCAGGATTGTTTCGTTGCTCCACACACCGAGACATAAAAGGTGACAACGCTTTGAGGCTTTACAAAACAATTACTTCATGTAATGTGTTTTCAGATTCCATAGCTTTTATTCAAAAGATATATTTTTATATAGCCAGGCGTATTATTTCGTAAATCGACTTACATAGCTTACCCACTAAGTAATACCAAAGAACCGAGCATTTTGCGTCGAGAGTTAATAAATAATGCTGTCACCTATCAAAATGATTTTTGCTACACCTCGTTTGTTTTTCCTCACTTCCCACGGAACACATCCGACCTTTTCCTTATTCCACGTATAATATGGATATATTGCCATTCCTATTCCACTAGAGACGGCCTTTTATGAGGGTGCATAACGCATTGCATGCGGGATTTCCGCTCGATCGAGTCGACGCTCCGTATATTATCACACTCGATGTTATATTTTCATCATTAAAACATAATCATAAACTTTTACAAATACCTACTTGTACTTACTGATTTGCTTACCATATTAATTTTAACAGTGCAAAAAACGATTTAAGTACTCATATAATTTTCCTCATTAACTGTAGCAATTTTCTTATATTAATCATTGTCTATTCTCACAGGTCAAATGTTTGATGTAAAAATTAAACACCAACTGAAAAACCGTATGAATATACCCATACGAATAGAGTCTCCGTGTATTTTTATCGATTATTAATACTTTCAATATCTGCTTTAACCTACACAAATAAATCATTCTATTGGTATAGGTACGAATTTACCAGGAGATTCCAGGTTATGACTTTTAATCTGGTTGGTTATCTTTCAATTACAGAAAGTAACTACTAGTATTATAAGTATTTTACTCTTTGATACTCTCTTAGGCTTATAATAAGGAATATTGAATCTGTGACACAAATCCTCGAACAACACAGAAGGCACCTACCACAGAGATCGAGTACCTACCTACTGCGATAGTAGGTGGATATACTCTCGACATATCGTTCGACGTGACGCTGCTATATCAAATCTCATAATACTTTCATCCGTGCGTGTTCTATTATACTTTTCAATTCAATTCAAAGTCGCTATCTACAGACTCGTAATTTTTTTTGTTTCTAGGTACAACAGAAATATAATAATACGAGCGTAATAATTCAATGATAATATGATATAATAGTACCTATATTATTTATAATCGTGTGCCACCTAAATACCAAACTTATACACCTTGGGAATACGACGTCAAAAAAAATCTGGAACACAATCATATAGCACAAGACCGTAAGAAATCGCAATCTTTGGAAGAGGCATTCACCTGAGAGGGGTTCCTACACAGTTTAATAAAAAATATAATAAAAATAGGCTGATGATGATGATGAACCGCTTATTGTCTTAAGCTCTATCTGAGTCCATGATTGGTCCATGATTAGACCCAAGTTTTTAATAGTTTTACTATAAGGAACAGTAGAACCACAAAACTTTACTTTAGGTAGATCTGACCAGTTTACTTTTGAAATCCGTCGGCTACTGCCAAAAATTATAACTTGAGTTTTCGAAGGATTGATTTTCAGACCATATGCATTACTCCACTCAGCTATACGGCAAAGGTTAGAATTTGTGGTTTCTATGGCACTAGAAAGATTATCAAAAGGAGCTTGGCAATAAATTTGGAGATCGTCAGCATACAAGTGATAGGGAGAAGTGATGTACAAAGTATATACATAGTGCGACACAAAGGATTAATCTCAGATCTTAACAAAGGATCAGCTAGTAGGTATTGCATAGTGCATAGTTTGCTATGCATGTTACGGATTAAATCACCTCAAAAGTGCACTACATGTAGTTTTGAATTTGTCGGCTACGACTTATTCCAAAATAAGTTATGTCGAGCTTGCTCAGAAAATGCCTGATCATTGCATTCTTGAGTGTTCACTTCGAAAGTAAATGTTTAATTTATGGAATAACGTTATTTGGCACTGAATGCTTGTTACTTTACATTGGACTACGATTCCATGATACGATTTTGGCGTATGTCGAATGGGTGTTTATATAGACTTTTTAGTTTCTAAGTCACAGATTGCAACGAGCTAATTTCGGCATAAGAACAATATGGCCTTACGTGCTACGAATATGTACCTACAGATAAAATTACCTTTTCATATAATTTAAAAAACGGATAGGTAATAACTATAGTAGTGAAGTTGAAGGATATCTCCTTTAGTAAAACAAACCCAATAAATATAAAATAAGCCATAATTTTAACTCCGATGCTATTCAAAAGTTTTTGTTATCGCCAACAAGTAGCCGTAGTCGCTGAAATTCAATATGTCACTGGCAAAACAAAAATGTCATAGAACCAACAACTAATTAAGGAAAAACAAAAAAGATGGAAAAAATGCGAGCTTCAAAGTGTCCAATTTAGAATGCGAAATTGCTGTTCCAACACACGAAAACGATGACAAATTACAGTCGGAAGTAAAACGATTGCCTCGGGCACAAAATTATAGTATAATAATATTGTTGGCTTTATTTTATTTCATTTTCAATAATCTATATCGATATCACGTTTCATGTAATACATCGAACTGTGAAAATCACCCAATGTGAATGTACCCGTTATTATCGCCCAAAGTGGTAACATTTATCATAGTCACTGATGCCACGTTGCGGGAATATTTTACGCTGTTCCGCTTTATGTATCATCTGGAAAATATCTATAAAGTCCCGATGGCATCAGAAACATTTTATGTCCGTAACCAATAGCTGGAATACAAATATAATTTTACTCGCGTGTATTTCTTTAGCACGTAGTTTTCCGTAGCACATTTCGTAGCACTCCGAAGTGTGTACTACGAGTTGCTACGATATTTTAAAAATCTTGTAAACTACATACTTTACAGAGTTCATAATTTTCAGTCATCTTAGTTTCTACGAAGTTAAGCCACAAAAAGTTGGGTCTCGAGTTATACTTGCCTTATTACTATGCCTGATCCCCCAATATTTTATACAATGAAGAAAGAAAGAAAAATTTTTTATTGATGAAGTAAATATAACAGCAAGTTCAGAGAAGGACTTGTTAAAAAAAATTTTCATCACTAGTCAGAAAAATAACGATATTAGATTTCTTATTTAGAGGTCATAGGTACACATAAATCGTTATGTAGTTATTTCCCGATATGAAGCCTTACGCTTACATTTATTGTGAAACGTTATGGCTTCATAAAAAGTTATCCTAACCGAAAACCTATCGTAATTTATATTTTTTTAAGCACCACCTATATTATGATTATCACTAACGTAGATTCAAGCAATATCTTATCTTTGATATCACATATCTATTTATATATGATTACATTGAGCTAACCTTTACAGTAATTGGGGAATTAGTAGGATACCTTCAATTAAAACGATGTAGACTGAAATGCCGTAAAGAAGAGTTTCATTGAATGTTACCAAACATCTTAAATCTAGGGGTATACTTAGAGGTTTTCTCGTATCATATACTAAGTATATCAAATCAATCCTATACTGATTGCTTATTATAATTATCATTACTAGTATTATAAATGCAAATGTGAGTTTGTTTGTTTGTTACGCTTTCACGACTTAACTACTCAACCGATCACGGTAAAATTTGGCATGCAGATAGCGGGGGATCGCTACTTTTTACATGAAAAAGTTTAAATAATAAGTAACATTGAAGTCCTTCACATAATCGTTTTACTTACCTAACTATAGGTTAATAAATTTTACCCTTATAATAAGGTTGCTAAACATAAGTTATTCGGCAAGAACATAGGGCGCTGAATGATAAGAAAACAAAGCCTTTCCGTCCCAGTATTTATGCAAGGTGATCCACTCAGGGATAGAGGCTTCATGAAAGCATGACCTCTTTGTGAAGAGCTTTAGGCAAGCCATGTACCCACAGAAGGTACGGACGACAAATAACGCCAAAACAAAACCAATTATTATAATATGTGTATTTAAAATAGAATACCCACATCATTTACGCATGAGCATTCGAAAATAAATACAAGAAAAAGTACCCGCATATCTAATATGTAGGTATGTCGTATATATAGGGTGACTGGTAATTAGTAAACGATACTTAGACACATGATTGTACTCATGATAACAAACTACTTTCCCAAAGAAACAAATAGGGATAAATAACTAAATAAAATAAAAGCTGATAGTGTATTCATATTCTTATTGGGTACTAAATAGGGCTGGGCTCATGTGCTAATAAATAATTCTTTGGGAAAGTTGTTTGTTATCATGTGTCTAAGTATCGATTACTAATTACCAGTCACCTTATATAACCAATGATGAAAATCAATCGACTACCTTCAAATTTCTTTTGTATAATATTCGTAACCAATGAAATGAATATTGAATAAACTCAAATTTCGAATATTTTACTTAATTTAAATAACGTGTCGCACGTTCATAATGATCAAAATATCAAAGGCCCTATTTAGTGCTACAGCGACGTGGTTTCGCACTCGCGTGTCGATGCGTCCGGTTCACATCCGCTGCGCTTGCCGTTTCAGGGCAACACGAAATGCAAATGCTATTTTAATTTTAATCTAGGCTATACGTATGTAGTACTTATATCAATAGTTATGTCAATGTAGTAATTAACGAGTAGATAAGCGCAGTTGGCCATTATTTTACGTTCGCCCAAACAATTTAATGCATGCAGTTGGGTCAGCCAAACATAAATTCTCTACGTTGTTATTTACGAACCGCAGGTGACATAATGAATAAACTTTTGCAAACAAGCTCTGTTAAAAGCGTTGGGAACAGCAATACAGAGATATCAGGATTGTTTCGTTGCTCCACACACCGAGACATAAAAGGTGACAACGCTTTGAGGCTTTACAAAACAATTACTTCATGTAATGTGTTTTCAGATTCCATAGCTTTTATTCAAAAGATATATTTTTATATAGCCAGGCGTATTATTTCGTAAATCGACTTACATAGCTTACCCACTAAGTAATACCAAAGAACCGAGCATTTTGCGTCGAGAGTTAATAAATAATGCTGTCACCTATCAAAATGATTTTTGCTACACCTCGTTTGTTTTTCCTCACTTCCCACGGAACACATCCGACCTTTTCCTTATTCCACGTATAATATGGATATATTGCCATTCCTATTCCACTAGAGACGGCCTTTTATGAGGGTGCATAACGCATTGCATGCGGGATTTCCGCTCGATCGAGTCGACGCTCCGTATATTATCACACTCGATGTTATATTTTCATCATTAAAACATAATCATAAACTTTTACAAATACCTACTTGTACTTACCGATTTGCTTACCATATTAATTTTAACAGTGCAAAAAACGATTTAAGTACTCATATAATTTTCCTCATTAACTGTAGCAATTTTCTTATATTAATCATTGTCTATTCTCACAGGTCAAATGTTTGATGTAAAAATTAAACACCAACTGAAAAACCGTATGAATATACCCATACGAATAGAGTCTCCGTGTATTTTTATCGATTATTAATACTTTCAATATCTGCTTTAACCTACACAAATAAATCATTCTATTGGTATAGGTACGAATTTACCAGGAGATTCCAGGTTATGACTTTTAATCTGGTTGGTTATCTTTCAATTACAGAAAGTAACTACTAGTATTATAAGTATTTTACTCTTTGATACTCTCTTAGGCTTATAATAAGGAATATTGAATCTGTGACACAAATCCTCGAACAACACAGAAGGCACCTACCACAGAGATCGAGTACCTACCTACTGCGATAGTAGGTGGATATACTCTCGACATATCGTTCGACGTGACGCTGCTATATCAAATCTCATAATACTTTCATCCGTGCGTGTTCTATTATACTTTTCAATTCAATTCAAAGTCGCTATCTACAGACTCGTAATTTTTTTTGTTTCTAGGTACAACAGAAATATAATAATACGAGCGTAATAATTCAATGATAATATGATATAATAGTACCTATATTATTTATAATCGTGTGCCACCTAAATACCAAACTTATACACCTTGGGAATACGACGTCAAAAAAAATCTGGAACACAATCATATAGCACAAGACCGTAAGAAATCGCAATCTTTGGAAGAGGCATTCACCTGAGAGGGGTTCCTACACAGTTTAATAAAAAATATAATAAAAATAGGCTGATGATGATGATGAACCGCTTATTGTCTTAAGCTCTATCTGAGGTTGTGGTATACATACAAAACGAATAAAAAGGCTCTGAGTGATTTTTATTGCTGAATTAATCTTCATAAAAGCCAGACGTGTAGTCTGCGGTTCTTTTTGTTGATTGATTAAATTATACAAACGTTCTCGAGCTGTCGAAAGGGAAAATACTTAGTAATGATTAAAATCAAAGATGTTTCTGTGGGATTCTCGCTAAAGTCTTATGAGAGAAATAAGATTGTAAGAATCTTTGTGCTTGAATATTCGCAGACGCATTCATTAAAATTGTGAATAGACAGTACCTACACCACCTACCTATAGCTTTGTTAAAGCGAATCCAAAGTATTTTGTTCTTTACTGTAATTAAAACTGATCACCAAGTATCTTTGTTTAAATATTTCTAACACGTAGGTATCTACGCGACGTAGTTCAACATGTCCTGCATACAAATCTCAAATGGAACCGTTCTCGTTTGTTGCTAAGGACCACATCGAGAACCATTGTTTAATATTCCCTACACGAGTTTAAAGGATCGACAACAAGACCGCAAAACCGCAAGTGGCCGATAAAAGCTTGTACCCCTCGTAGAGTTGTATAGAAGATAAGCAGACGCGGTAAAAGACTCCCGAGCTCAATTTTATTTGTTAAAATCCGTTCTAATCCACTGAGACTGGGAAAATCTAGACTTAGATATCGAAAGACATGTTACTCGTGCGAGCGTAACACGAGGAGTTTATCACTGTATGTTTCAGAACAAGTATAGATTTGCTCCAGAGTTCCATGTTCGAGTCTAGAATCGCTTAGTCAGTTGGTAAGCAAGTCGACTGACCAGTCGATGACCAGACAGCCACAATCCATCTCCGGTTTCATTACCGACTGCCTGTGGTGGATCCACATACCTACCTACCGACCAATTGTGTAAACGAGCATGCCAGTGTATTTGGGTAAGCAGACAAGGTGTTATACAGCATAATGTATATTTCTACCATACCAAGGTACTTTTATCATAAAACGGGTTGCCAATATTACATAATCAAAAGTTTATTTATAGCACTGTATGACCTTAACTTAGGTCACGTTTCTCCAAGATTTAAGGCTGCACTTTCGTAAAAATAAAAATATCCGGGACATTTAAAATTCTACTGCTTTTCAAATACCTATTTATTTCTATTTCATTTTGTACAAGAGCGTCAAGACAGATTTTTGATTGGTTAAAATTTGTTCGAAGAACAAAATCTAAAATATCTTAATTTTGACACCACGATTTGGGTGCCATCCACTCATCCACCCTTGCTGCGCTAGATGGTTATCGACAATCATTATCGTTAGTAAACGATCAACCTTTGTATGGGATTGACATTTCAAATCAAATATCACGTGATTTTTAACTATCTCTTATGTCAATCGTTATCGTTAGTAAACTATCAACCTTTGTATGGGACAACCATCTTGTCTTGGGAGGCTGTTATTGCTAATGCCCATAGGTGATGATATCCATGCACCAACTACCATATGCACCGTCTGTTTGTCAGCTTTCTACATATAAATATACCTAGTAAATGACTTATTCAAGGTGTTTTTTCAAAATTTGAACAAGCGAAGTATGCGGATATAAGACAAAAAATATTGAAGATAATTCAAAAAAAGATGGATAAGTTAGCTATCTCAAAAACCAAGGCGCTTTAATTTTTTATTTAAATGAAAAGCTCATCTTTTGATTTTTTCTTCGTTTCTTATAAACGGTTTAATATTATATATATATAATCAGGTTCTTATAACGGTTTATATTTTTAACCGCGAGCCAAGCGATTAATTTCTTCAAAGTTGACATTTGAAAGGTAGAAAGTTTACCTAGCTGAGAAGATATCGAAGAAGAAGAATATCGAACAGTTACCTAGTAAAAAAAACTAAATGATTAAAAATATGTAAAAGAACACCTATAAAACTGGGTCGTTAAGGTTGACTTTTTAGCATGTTTTACTAAATGTTATGATTTAATTTACAAACTCCAAAATAACTATGGTTCTATCTCTTTTCGTTGTTATAATATAAGCAGAGTACTCTGATATTAGGTACGACTACATATTTTTTAATCCTCTTTTTCATGATAGTTTATTCAATATATACCTAAAGACCTGTATTTTATTTTGTTTTTCTTTGCCTGCTTTAATTAGCGCAGCATGTGTGTAGTGAAAATAATCTGTGAGGAGAGTCTGATATCCCTAGAGGGCTCCCGCTCCGCTCCGATGACTAGCCAATCCCATTATACCGACAACAGACTCTTGTAAATAGAAAATACTTTTTCAGCCATAAAAATAACTCGTGCTGCCCTAGACACCCAATCTACTCGTTGAACGGTCATTCGCACCCTACATGCCGTTTTTATTGAACCCCGTAAAGTAATAAACACGATGGTTTTATCTGTACCGTACTCATTTTATAGTATTTTTGTTACCAATAAATTGTCACAGAAATCCCTACCTATATCAAAGCCTTGAATTACATCTTATACTTCATCATCATCATCATCAGCCTATAATGTCCCACTGCTGAGCACAGGCCTCCTTTCACAAATGAAGGTGAAAGGGAATGGGCAACACTCCACCACGCGTGCCCACTGCGGATCGGCGGAGGTAGGCTAGTGGTCAACCTACTGTTGGAATTTTTCAAGCCGCCTAGGAGGCATCCAACTAGCTTAACGACTATCACAATTAAGTGATAACCGGGACCAACGGCTTTACGTGCCTTCCGAAGCACGGAAACGCTCGATTTGAAATACCACTAGACGGACACCCATCCAGGTACCGACCACGACAGGCGTAGCTTAACTTTGCCGAACGATTAAGGCGCCGTTAAGGCGCTGTC
Organism: Polyploca ridens; assembly: GCA_951394255.1. Taxonomy (NCBI): domain Eukaryota; kingdom Metazoa; phylum Arthropoda; class Insecta; order Lepidoptera; family Drepanidae; genus Polyploca; species Polyploca ridens. The sequence continues at coordinate 11,323,320 of OX596252.1, read as the reverse complement.
AGCTCCTAAAATTAAAAGAGTTTTGTCCCCTTCACCTCCTCACGCTACACACGCCGCTTGCCGCCCCGCGCCGTCCGCGTCGCAGGTCGCGTGCGTAGTTCTTAGACTAGACTCGCGCATTACGGCATGCGACATGACGGTACAACAATCACGACCTATATTGTACTGTAATTATTTTGTAAATATAGTATGCATATATTGAGTTTAATTATACATTATTATAATAGTAATTTCTAGAAGAGAAAATTTATAATATTAGGAAGTAGGTACCTACTTCGTAAAAATATTTTGCGCATTAAAATACCTACTCAAAACTAATAATTGAAAACTGTTTTACAAAAATCTTAAACCGACTTCAAAGTACACTAAAAAGTAATCAAATCCTGACTTGATGACAAATTTTCCAAATCGGTTAATAAATGAGTTATGAGGTAACAAACATGAAAAAACATGCAACAGAATTGAGAACCTCCTCCATTTTTTTAAGTCGGTTAAAAACAATAGGCTACACATACATTTTATTTCTTGTAACATTTCTCTAAATATTTTGACACAAGTATTAAAAATGAAAGGAGGCTGTTCAAATCTGTATGGGTGGTGGTCTATGAACCAATACCGATACTGATGTGGTATTTTTGTGGGGATACCTGAACTACACCTTAACAACCTTTGTGCAAAAGGGCATCAAAATCTGTCCCGGCAGTTTTGAAATATATACAGGGTGGACATTTTAGACGGATCAGTAAAGGCATCTACCTTACGGGTTGAAACCACGCGAATATGGTCTTAGGTGACTGTCCCTTATTTTTTGAGTTATTGCAATTAGCATTTACAGAAAAAAAAACAGTCAGCGAAAAAACGGCGATTATTGTACAATATGTAGGGTCAAAAGGCTCTACTATGTAATTAGTGTCAGTAGTGCTAGATGCATTTCTTAACAAAATAATGGTATGCGAAGCGAAAGTATGGGAAGCGTTTCATGGAAAGTTACATGGATGTCTATGTCCTAAAACGTCAAATTACTCATTGCATAAAAATATGTTTGACATATTCAATAGCCATGAAATATTACTCATGAACTTTAGGTACGCATTCTGTGGTGCTATATAGCTATATTGATTAATTATGTACTATAATATACTACAAGTATTCACTTTACTGACATGATCAGCATAAAAAATGTACAGGAGATTCTGTAATATTTTTGCGAGTATAATATTTTTTTCAACGCTCGCTCGTAAAAGACATTTATTGCAAAATACTAGTCTGTTTTTTCCTCGCAAGTGTGTTGAAGTGTGTAGATTGCAATTGCTGTAAAAACAAAAAATAACTGTAAAGAGGAAAACAAGCTCTTTAATCTATAGAATTTTGAATATAACTTGAATTTCATAAGGTACCTATTGCAGTCGGGGACAAACCAATAACCTAAGTATGTATTTTTTTGTAATATTTGTTTATCCCCGACTGCAATACTTTATAAAATTCAAGTTATATTCAAAATTCTATAGCGCTTGTTTTTCTCTTTTATGTTATTTTTTATTTTACGAAGTCGGGTTTTTGTTTCTTTTAAAAATGTAATTTATTTCAAACTATTTGGTATTTTTAATGAATGAATTGTATGTATTAGTAAGTATATGTGCGGTACGGTAAAGTAAGGCTAACAACCATGACAAACTCTGTGAGTTACGTACGGTAGCCACCCAGTAAGTAGGTACCTACTGTCCTTGCATTAAACATGGTTTTTTGCTGTTTACGTCAAAATGGTACCACAAAAGTATTACAATATATACTGGGTGGAGATTTCGAGATGGCATATTTTGGAAACCTATGTTGGGTTAGTCATGCTGAACAACTTTTACTAAGGGAACAACACCGAATACTCAAAAAAAAAATTTACTTTTCATACATTATGATCGAGCAAGGTTAACATTTACTATGGAAAGTTAAAATTTTTTCCTCTTTTTTATTCCTATAAAAATAACGACACCTCATATGCTTAAATCCATCAAGCCATTTAGGCTGTAGAGCGTGCCAAAGAAATAGACATACATCCATACACTCGAAAAAATAAAACCCTCATTGCAACATTCATCTAAGACCATATTCGCGTGGCTTCAACCCGTAAGGTGCCCTTATGCTGACCAGTCTAAAATGTCCACCCTGTATATCTCAAAACTGCCGGGTCAGATTTTGTTGCCCCTTAACCTTGCCTATAGTTGAGGTATCCCCACAGAAATACCACAACAGTATCGCTACTGGTTCATAGAGCACTTCCCATACAAATTTGAACAGTCTCCTTTCAAGTCACAAAAGCTAGCAAACTATGAAAAAATAGTTTACTACCTTCTTCCCTGCGGTTTTACCCGCGATGCCGAGGAATCTTATATTTTCCGGGGATAAAAAATATCTTAAACTAGCTGCCCGGCGCGACTTCGTTTGCATGGTGTCCTACCCTTTTCCCTAACCTACCCTTACATGTGATTATACTTACTTATACTTAGATACGAAGTACGATGATTAAACTACAGTACCTGGGTGATCGAGCTTTGCTCGTTTTTTTTTGGTAAATCATAATTTTTTCTCACAAAAGAAGGAACTTGAAAAAAAAAAAGAAAAAAAATTATAGTTAGCTGGTCTCGAACCGGGGTCGTCTGATTTCAGGGCTGCACGTTCCCATCTGAGCTGTTATAAACTTGAGAGCAGTGGCGAAATTTACCTTCATATTCTAATGATATTGCAGCAGTTTTTAATTGCCTGAAAACACGGATAAAACTACGTTTTCTAAAAATGATACCTAGCTAGATCGATTTATTGCCCCCGCATACAAAATTTCATGAAGATCGTTGCAGCCGTTTCCGAGATTCAGATTATATACGGGGTGGATATGACAATAAATGAAACCAAGTAAAGTACTCATAAATACGATTAACTGTTACTATGGGACCAACTTCGAAATAGAAAAAAAAAGCTTTTCATAAAAAAAGTAAATCGGCAAAAATGTATGAAAAGCTGTAAAAAAAAAATTGCGTTTACGAAGTTGGTCCCATAATAAAAGATCTCCCATTATTTTCGAGTAGGTACCTAGATTATTCATAAATTGCACTGATACAAAACGAGGAGGAGGCACCGCGGAGAGAAGCGACGCAGGTCCGTCCTCCGTTACGTTCTGATGAACACTGGCGCGGTGCGGGCGGTGTTGAAATCAAGCAAGCGCATCTCGTAAAAAACGTATAAAAATTCGTAAAAATTGAATATGTACTATTAGTTAAATATTATACCGACAGTCTACGTGGTTTAGAATTTAGAATTTTTTGGTATATTTTAAAATGTTAAGCACAACTGAAAATGCAGAGAAAAACTGCTTTAAAAGGTGAAAAAAGCGGTATGTTTGAATTATTAACGGCGCCTTAATTCCTAAATCTGGTAAAAGCAGGATTTTCAAAGTAGTATATCTCTTATACAGAGACTTATTTAAACTTAGAAAAATTAATATCACATCCTCAAGACCTTCTTGCAGGGCGTGTCGGTATCCAAAACATATTTAAATATACTTAGTTACATAGAAAAAAAATTCAAACATACCGCTTTTTTCACCTTTTAAAGCAGTTTTTCTCTGCATTTTCAGTTGTGCTTAACATTTTAAAATATACCAAAAAATTCTAAATTCTAAACCACGTAGACTGTCGGTATAATATTTAACTAATAGTAAATATTCAATTTTTACGAATTTTTATACGTTTTTTACGAGATGCGCTTGCTTGATTTCAACACCGCCCGCACCGTGCCAGTCAGCGTTGCCATTAGGGTACGCATTAGTACGCATTGCGTACTATTTCATTAGGTAGCGTTCTCAGGTACTCTCCCGCCAATTTGCGTACTATTTTATGACGAGTTTTCTTATGATACCTCTATGAACAAAATACCTGTCGAACTGTTGATAATTCGAACCAATTTGAATCTTAAGTAACACAATTTGACAGGTATTTTGACCATAGAGGTATCTTAACCCTAGAAAGATAATCTGCGTAAAAAAATACGCATGCGCGATCGAAATATTGCTGTATTTTTTTTATTTGCGCGTATCTGGCGCTGAGGGTTTCGGTAATCTCACTCGTCGCTTGGAGCATGCGTAAGGTGACCGTTTCGCTGAGGTAAGTGCCACCAATTTCGAAATATAACGATGGCGGAGTAAAAAATACGCAAGATTATCTTTAACGTGACTTTTAAGATTTCAACTTCTTCGACAAATCGTGTTGTTTTTTATTTGTAAGTTATTATTGTGTAGTTTTTGCATTGTTACTGTACTGTTTATGTTTCTATAAATATTTTGGCCCATCAACGCTAAGATTAGGAGTCGAAATACGGGAGAAGAGCGAATTCTCGCTGCTCTTTTAGATAGTGATGGCGAACATATTAGTAACGACTCAGATAGTGAAATTGCACATTACGATATTGAAAATGACGTGAAAAGAGGCTTTCATAAATGAGGAAAGGAGAGAAGACCCGGCTCCTGGTGAAAATTTGCTCTGATGTCATGTAGCAGAAAATCGAATCGATGGCATATATGGTTATTGGTATTCTATGGAATGATAAGTATAGCTTGCATTAATTGCATTATTTCCAGCCGCAATGTTTTCAGTAAAGTCGACAAGGTTCTCAGCCGGAAAAAATACAAGTAAAATCTTAGCCTAGCTCAAAGATAACCGTTTATGGGCAATTGATTGGAAACCCCTACTCTGTACAAATATTTCCGGGAGAATATCGCCCACATCTGCCAAAAGATGTCCCTGATGCAACAGAAAACAATCCAGAGGAGCCAATGCCAAAAAGTCATATTATACTGTGCGTTTTGCCCCTCAAAGAAACGGCGAAAGGCAAAAACATTGTGCAATAATTGACAAAAAGCTATTTTTCGAGAGCATAATGTTGACTTGTGTCTAAACTGCATCTGACTGATTTATAAGTCATTACGTGTGCTTTTATAATAGGCGGTATCTTACAATTTCTGAATGTTCGTACTGACTATTAGTATAATTTTTTTTACTGTTCATTTTTAAAAATTAGTTTCTATATTTTGATGATTTTTGCAGAGGCTCAAAGTTTTTGCTTAATTTTAATATGATTAATTATTATATACACATAAATCATTGTTTTTATTATTCTTTAATGTATAGAAAAACAATATCAAATAGCTTTTTTATTACCAGCATGTAAAACAAAATATTATAGCCTGTCAAAATTCATGCGTATATTTTACGCATGATTATCTTTAACGTACTCTAAAATATGATTATCTTTCTAGGGTTAAGAAAACTCCTCATTTTTAAGCCAAAAAATACTAATTTTCAAAATCAAGATATTTTTTTTAATAATTTTAGTTTCTGTAAAGCAAGTTTCAGCACAAAATGAGCACTAGCGCCCCAGTTTGTTTCTTTTGTATTCCATGTTTCGTCCTATGATTCATCATTCTGTGTTACTATTTGTGGTTTCGCTGGTTTGTTTTTGTTATTTCGTGGTTTCTTCGGTTTCGGTGTGCAAACGGCACTTACAAAATGCAATTAATAAACTTACTTTATCTGAGAAATTACTTAAATAATTTTTTATTCACTGCGTACTCAAAAGTTAATTTTCGTACTATTTTTAGGCGCTGTGCGTATTCTATCGTGAAGTCACTCTGGCAGCGCTGGTGCCAGTGTTCATCAGAACGTAACGAAGGACGGACCTGCGTCGCTTGTCTCCGCGGTGCCTCCTCCTCGTTTTGTATCAGTGCAATTTATGAAAAATCTAGGTACCTACTCGAAAATAATGGGTGATCTTTTATTATGGGCCCAACTTCGTAATCGCATTTTTTTTTACAGCTTTTCATACATTTTTGCCGATTTACTTTTTTTATGAAAATATGAAAGCTTTTTTTTTCTATTTTGAAGTTGGTCCCATAGTAACAGTTGATCGTATTTATGAGTACTTTACGTGGTTTCATTTATTGTCATATCCACCCCGTATATAATCTGACTCTCGGAAACGGCTGCAACGATATTCATGAAATTTTGTATGCGGGGGCAATAAATCGATCTAGCTAGGTATCATTTTTAGAAAACGTAGTTTTATCCGTGTTTTCAGGCAATTAAAAACTGCTGCAATATCATTAGAATATGAAGGTAAATTTCGCCACTGCTCTCAAGCTTATAACAGCTCAGTTGGGAACGTGCATCCCCGAAATCAGACGACCCCGGTTCGAGACCAGATAGACAACTATATTTTCTTTTCTTTTCTTTTTTTCAAGTTCCTTCTTTTGTGTGAAAAAAATTAAAAAAAAAAACGAGCACAGCTCGATAACCCAGATACTGTAGTTTAATCATCAACTATATTTTTTTTTCTTTTCTTTTTTTCAAGTTCCTTTTGTGTGAAAAAAATTATGATTTACCAAAAAAAAACGAGCACAGCTCGATCACCCAGGTACTGTAGTTTAATCATCGTACTTCGTATCTAAGTATAAGTAAGTATAATCACATCTAAGGGTAGGTTAGGGAAAAGGGTAGGACACCACGCAAACGAAGTCGGGCAGCTAGTTTAAGATATTTTTTATCCCCGGAAAATATAAGATTCCTCGGCATCGCGGGTAAAACTGCAGGGAAGAAGGTAGTAAACTAATTTTTTATAGTTTGCTAGCTTTTGTGACTTGAAAGGAGACTGTTCAAATTTGTATGGGAAGTGCTCTATGAACCAATAGCGATACTGTTGTGGTATTTCTGTGGGGATACCTCAACTATAGGCAAGGTTAAAGGGGCATCAAAATCTGACCCGGCAGTTTTGAGATATACAGGGTGGACATTTTAGACCGGTCAGCATAAGGGCACCTTACGGGTTGAAGCCACGCGAATATGGTCTTAGATGACTGTTGCAATGAGGGTTTTATTTTTTCGAGTGTATGTATGTATGTATGGATGTATGTCTATTTCTTTGGCACGCTCTACAGCCTAAACGGCTTGATGGATTTAAGCATATGAGGTGTCGTTAGATTCGTCTTAACTGTGGGAGTGTCATAGGGTATATTATTTTTATATGACATCTAGGAATAAAAGAGGGGCGGGGGGGGGGGGGTATTAAAAACAAAAATTTCGTTATTATAACAATATGGGCATCAAATGAAAGCTTGTGAACAGCCCATTCTATATATGTATATATTGTAATACTTTTGTGGTACCATTTTGACGTAAACAGCAAAAAAACCATGTTTAATGCAAGGACAGTAGGTACCTACTTACTGGGCGGTTACCGTACGTAACTCACAGAGTTTGTCATGGTTGTTAGCCTTACTTTACCGTACCGCACATATACTTACTAATACATACAATTAATTCATTAAAAATACCAAATTAAATTTTTAAAAGAAACAAAAGCCCGACTTCGTTAAATAAAAAATAACATAAAAGAGAAAAACAAAAATTTCGTTATTATAACAATATGGGCATCAAATGAAAGCTTGTGAACAGCCCATTCTATATATGTATATATTGTAATACTTTTGTGGTACCATTTTGACGTAAACAGCAAAAAACCATGTTTAATGCAAGGACAGTAGGTACCTACTTACTGGGCGGTTACCGTACGTAACTCACAGAGTTTGTCATGGTTGTTAGCCTTACTTTACCGTACCGCACATATACTTACTAATACATACAATTAATTCATTAAAAATAACAAATTAAATTTTTAAAAGAAACAAAAGCCCGACTTCGTTAAATAAAAAATAACATAAAAGAGAAAAACAAGCGCTTTAGAATTTTGAATATAACTTGAATTTTATAAAGTATTGCAGTCAAACAAGCTCTTTTAAGCTTGTTTTTCTCTTTTCAGTTATTTTTTGTTTTTTGAGTAATTGCAATCTACATTTACAGATTCTGAAAATTTACAAACAGCGAAAAAACGGCTATATTTGAAATTAAACGGCTTAATTGATCCTGTATTCGACAAGGATTAAAAGGCTCTATGGGGCCAAGTTAGGTAAGGGCACTAGAAATTTCAGAAATCGAACATAAAAAAGAAAATTAATCTTGCATACTGTAGTGACAGTAGAAATTTTACAAAATAAAGTATCAATACTTAATTTTAAATACATTTTAACGAGTATTTCTGACTGTGTAATACCTGTAGTTATTATTTTTTTCGACACTGAGCGGAAATACAACGTGGAGGGCCGTAGCCTCCTTCTGTGAGGCCGTTATGGTTCAGAAGTAGGCTGTTGAGTGGGTTCAGGAGAGGGCCGAACCTACTCGGAGACGCAGACACTGGGGCGCAAATGTGCCTCGTCACGGCCCTTCTGTCCTGTAGCTCGGGCTCAGAATACCTCCATGCTGTTTTTGTATTTTTTCGACGCTCAGCGTCGAAAAACTACAGGTATTACACAGTCAGAAATACCCGTTAAAACGTATTTAAATTTAAGTGCTGATAATTTATTTTGTTGAAATTCTACTATGTAACTACAGTTTTTTTTTATATCACTAAGGTGGTAAACAAGCATACGGCCCGCCTGATGGTAAGTGGTTACCGTAGCCTATGGACACTTGCAACACCAGGGATATCACTCACGCGTTGCTGACCCTGTAGAAATCTCTTTCTCGCTGACTGTTTTTTTTTTCTGTAAATGCCAATTGCAATAACTCAAAAAATAAGGGACAGTCACCTAAGACCATATTCGCGTGGTTTCAACCCGTAATGTAGATGCCTTTACTGATCCATCTAAAATGTCCAACCTGTATATATTTCAAAACTGCCGGGACAGATTTTGATGCCCCTTTGCACAAAGGTTGTTAAGGTGTAGTTCAGGTATCCCCACAAAAATACCACAACAGTATCGGTTCATAGACCACCACCCATACAGATTTGAACAGTCTCCTTTCATTTTTAATACTTGTGTCAAAATATTTAGAGAAATGTTACAAGAAATAAAATGTATGCCTATTGTTTTTAACCGACTTAAAAAAATGGAGGAGGTTCTCAATTCTGTTGCATGTTTTTTTTATGTTTGTTACCTCATAACTAATTTATCAACCGATTTGGAAAATTTGTCATCAAGTCAGGATTTGATTACTTTTTAGTGTACTTTGAAGTCGGTTTAAGATTTTTGTAAAACAGTTTTGAGTAGGTATTTTAAATGCGCAAAATATTTTTACGAAGTAGGTACCTACTTACTAATATTATACATTTTCTCTTCTAGAAATTACTATTAAAATAATGTATAATTAAACTCAATATATGCATACAATATTTACAAAATAATTACAGTACAATATAGGTCGTGATTGTTGTACCGTCATGTCGCATGCCGTAATGCGCGAGTCTAGTCTAGAACTACGCACGCGACCTGCGACGCGGACGGCGCGGGGCGGCAAGCTGCGTGTGTAGTGTGAGGAGGTGAAGGGGACAAAACTCTTTTAATTTTAGGAGCTGACAGCGCCTTAAGAACGGCTAATCATGCTACACCACGAGCGCTTCTTATACTTCATCATCATCAGCCTATAATGTCCCACTGCTGAGCACAGGCCTCCTTTCACAAATGAAGGTGAAAGGGAATGGGCAATACTCCACCACGCGTGCCCACTGCGGATCGGTGGAGGTAGGCTAGTGGTCAACCTACTGTTGGAATTTTTCAAGCCGCCTAGGAGGTATCCAACTAGCTTAACGACTATCACAATTAAGTGATAACCGGGACCAACGGCTATACGTGCCTTCCGAAGCACGGAAACGCTCGATTTGAAATACCACTAGGCGGTCACCCATCCAGGTACCGACCACGACAGGCGTAGCTTAACTTTGCCGATCGATTAAGAACGGCTAATCAAGCTACACCACGAGCGCTTCTTCTTATACTTACTCTTTTTTATTTAATCCTAGAATATAGATAACTTTTGCGGCACCTTCCTCGTCTGGTGCGCTATACTATCTACTACTCCCTTGTTAAACCTCACCTGGACTATCTTGTAGAAATTTGGAGGTGTGCTACTGACTCAGCATTAAAAAACTTGAAAATTACCCAAAATAAAATAATCAAGGTACTCTTCTTCTATGACTATCTAACCGACACAGAAAATCTATAGCGAAACCAAAATTATGAACACAAATCAATATACTTTTAAAACTTGTGTACTAATGTGGAAAAGCTTGAATAAAAATATAAGTACATTGTCAGGCCATTTTCAAAACCAACAAAGATATGAACCAATATCCTAAGCAATATCCTACACGCAGAGCCAACAATTTATTTCTTCCTACACCAAGAACAAACTATGGTAGTAAAAACATAAGTTTTGAAGGAGCGCAACTTTACAATAAATTGCCAGATTGTATTGAAAAAGGTAAAATCTTATAATATTTTTAAAAGAAAACTATGGACCCATATTATTGACAATACTATTTAATGATTCGAACTCTGTAATACACATCCGTCTTATCTTATTTATTATTAATACTTACTTGAATCTAGACTTATGAACGCACACTGCTAACTTTATCTTTATTTATAACTAGCAGCGAATCCCGGCGTTGCTCGGGTTAAAATACATCGCATATTTAGTGGTATAAAAAATATACAGGATGTAACGGAAAGTGTATATACATTACAGTAATCCACTTTTTTGGTACGAGGTGTACAGATCGCGGAAGATAAAATATTATATTAATATTAGCAAGGGACGCAAAATGATAATGACCTTCATTGACCGGTGACATGTTGGTTATGATTTTAATTCAAAAAACTTGAATTTAAAAAATTGGTTTGAACTTTTGATTAATTTATTTTGAGCTGAAACTTTTTGTAGAGAGTCTGTACCTGATGTAGTCTTCACCCCCTTCGGATGTATATACCCTTTCCGTTACATCCTATATAAGGATACATTTTTAACAGATATTATAGATTTCTATTTTCGATTTCGATTTGGTTCTTTTAGTTAGATCAATAATAACACTCGTACACATTTTGGAACTTTCCAGATCAATCCAAAAAATATTAGAACTTTCTCTAACATTTTAAATTGCACTCATTTTAGAACTTTCTCGAACATTTTAAATCGATCATAATTTTCACTCATTTTGGAACTTCCTAGATCACTCTAGAAATTTCTAGAACTTTCTCGAACATTCTAAATCGATCATAATAAATTGCACTCATTTTGGAACATTCCAGATCATTCGGGAAATTTCTAGAACGTTCTCGAACATTCTAACTCGATTCGATAAAACTGTTATTAGTTTTGGACATTTTGGAACTTTCTAGATGAAGCCAGTAATTTAAAGAACTTTCTCAAAACATGCTATATCGATTATAATAGTTTGCATTCACTCTAGAATTTTCTAGATCATTCCAGATATTTGTTGAACTTTCTAGTACATTCCAGATCGATTATAACCGTTTTACACATTTTGGAACTTTCCATTCCAGAAATTTTGAGATCTTTTCAGAAGTCCTCCCTCATGCGTTAGAAAAGGACAGCAATATGTGTTTTAACCTTTGACTAATGATATATCCAGACGGAGCTACGAAGCTGTTTACGCGTAGATAAAAAAAGCCCCTAACTGTTAGGGGCTTAATCATTTTCCCGTCTTCAGTGTCAGTCGAGTCGTCACTGGGACACAACCAAATTCACCAAAATTGTATTGTTTCAAAATGTCGTTTTGTGTGATAAAAGTGTATAAAAACTACATGGGTCGATCTAGACCAACGAAAAAACTCACCTATCATCGGTAAGTAACAATATTTCCTATTAGTTTCTGCAATATAAGCCATTGAAATGTTTCGAAAATAAATATTTTGAGTAAGCGCCATTTTTTATGTGTTGCCTGTGCTGCCAGTTTTTGAACTCAAAACTCCCATGGTAATATCAGTCAATAGTTAAATACGAGTATGTAGATACTGATATAAATCAAAAGCGACGGTGGACAAGTCGAATTTTTGAGTGGAAAGTCGAATGTTTTTTTTTAATACTAATGACGATTATGTCATGTAAGATAAGTAGTCGCTTCAGTAATGAAAAAATCAAAATGGGTATTAATTTAAGATTTTCCTCGAGCTAATTACGAATATCATTTTGAATTTCAAGATGGCGGACCTATTTTTTTTAAGTTGACGTGTTTGTCGTTTTCGGTTTTTCCATCATAGTCAGTGATGTATATAACCATGGATGCGGTCACCGGAACATTTTGTAAAATACTTCTTCATACAAGTAAACTGTACAGCCATCTGTTTAAAATCATTTGAACTACGTAGTGCCGCGTTGCATAGGCGTACGATGTAAACTTGTATATGTGCGTACCATGCACATTTTGTTTATTACATTTTTATTTAAGTCGGATATTACTAAATTAAAAAAATAAGGTTATTCGACACGCGTGTATGTAATATTATTGGAATTGCAAAATATTCACAATTTAAAATAGTGTCCGCCATATTGAACTATTTAGTTATTGGTCCGATTGCTCTCAAAATTGATATTTGGGAGACTCTTGGACCAAATAACATGAATCTTTGCTCAAAATTCAAAAAAATGGCCGCCATATTTAACTATTTTGTTATTGGTCCGATTGCTCTCAAAATTGAGATTTGAGAGACCCTTGGACCATATAACATAAATTTTTACTCAAAATTGAAAAAAATGGTCGCCATTTTGAACTATTTATTTATTGGTCCGATTGCTCTCAAAATTGATATTTGGGACAGTTTTGGACCATATAACATAAATCTTTGCTCAAAATTGAAAAAGTGTCCGCCATTTTGAACTATTTAGTTATTGGTCCGATTGCTTTCAAAATTCATATTTGAGAGAGCAATCAGACCAGTAATGAAATAGTTCAGTAGGGCGGCCGCTTTTTTCAATTTTGAGCAAAAAATTATGTTACATGGTCCAAGGGTCTCTCAAATATCAATTTTGAGAGCAATCGGACCAGTAACTAAATAGTTCAAAACGTCGGCCACTTTTTTCAATTTTGAGTAAAAATGTATGTTATATGGTCCAAGGTTCTCTCAAATATCAATTTTGAGAGCAATCGGACCAGTAACTAAATAGTTCAATATGGCGGACACTTTTTTTCAATTTTGAGCAAAGATTTATGTTATATGGTGCAAGAGTCTCCCAAATATCAATTTTGAGAGCAATCGGACCAGTAAGTAAATAGTTCAATATGGCGGACACTTTTTTAATTTTTAGCATGGATTCACGTTTTATGGTCCAAGAGTCTCATAAATATAAATTTTGAGAGCAATCGGACCAGTAACTAAATAGTTCAATATGGCGGCAATTTTTTTTCAATTTTGAGTAAAAATTTATGTTATATGGTCCAAGGGCCTCTCAAATATCAATTTTGAGAGCAATCGGACCAAAAACTAAATAGTTCAATATGGCGGATACTATTTTAAATTGTGAATATGTTGCAATTCCAATAATATTACATACACGCGTGTCGAATAACCTTTTTTTAATTTTGTAATAACTGACTTAAATAATAAGACTTTTTTTACAGAATACCAATTGATCCAATTTTAAGAAGCCAATGGATAGACATCATTCGGAGAAGCCGTAGTGAAGATCTCTGGATCTAGCCAAAAAAAATGTTTGACTTGATTTAACTCGATTTGCTTGTTTTGACTCAATTTCACTTGATTTCACTCGGTTTGACTGGATTTGCTTGATTTGACTTGGTTTGACTCGGATTAACTCGATTTGACTCGGGTTGACTCAATTTGACTGGATTTGTCTCGATTTGACTTATTGACTCGATTTCACTCGGTTTGACTCGATTTGACTGGATTTGACTAGATTTGCTTGATTTGACTTGGTTTGACTCGATTTGACTCGGTTTGACCCTGTTTGACTCGATTGGACTCGGTTTGACTCGATTTGACTTGATTTGACTCGATTTGACTCGATGTGACTTGATTTGACTTAATGGCGATGATAGCTCAGTGGTAGTGACGTCGGATACCGAGATGAAGGTCCCGGGTTCGAATCCTATAATGAGCTTGAGCTTTCGGTGAAGGAAAACATCGTGAGGAAACCATAGCACGGTGGTAGGGTACTTTGTAGTACCCGCCTGGCTGGCTACCACCCTCAAGTTGAAAATCTGTCGCCAAGCACCTTTCGGTGTGTTCCGATAGCTGCACTTGAGAGCCAGTTCCTTCTAGGCTTTGTGTGCTTACCACCTTCGGCCGCATCATCACTTACCATGGTGAGATTGCAGTCAAACACAGGCCTATAAAGAGTAAAAAAAAAAAAAAAAAATTGACTTGATTTGCTTGATTTGAAACGTCAACGCAAATAATTACTGTTCGTTGACATCAAAGTAAAAATAATAAGTATTAATTTATATCGGCGCCATTAATCTTATTCTTATTATCATGTATTATCCCGATTCCACTTTTATTTTCGGAGTTTAAAAAGATATCGACACCGTAATATATTTTTCCCCATTTTCTTGGATTTTTTTCAAGAACTGGTAACTGGTATAAACGTCACTATGACAAGCAGAATGACGTAACGCGAGGATAAGATGTAGCAAAGTTGGCCACTTTTTAAAAGTCATGTAGTATGGGGATACTCTTTCTAGACATATATATTTTCTAAGGTTTTAACATTTTCGCCACCCACAACCACCCCCTTCCACCCACCGCGACCAAACTCCCTTACTACCACCTGGAGACCAAGGGGTATTTACCACCCCAACGGGAAGTTGATTGGGGTTGGTGGTGATTGAGAAAACTGCGTATTTACGTACCCACAAAAGCATTTTATATATATTATTAGATTATTTTTATGTACTTTCTCATATAAGTGAAATTCTTATAATTTCATGTAATTTCTAATGAGTAATTTCTTTTGAGATAATAAATTCTTTAAACCTTTTTTTGTACCTACCTACTGGCCTTTTGTTAGGTAGGTTAGCTGAAAATTCCGCAAAATGGCACCATAAAGGCCTACGCAGACCGGGACGGCATGGCAAGGGATTTTGCCGTGAGTCAGCGCACACTGTCCGCTTAGATACCGCGGCATTCCAGCACTTTGCCACGGCATGCCACGGCGTGCCGCGGCACGACAATGCACGCCTCGCGACTCCTGCTGCCTGATACACTTTTAGTCTTCAGTTGCGTTTGACCGAGTGTTGGTGAGCCTCAGTTTTAAAATGGTAGATTGGGATTTGGTGTTGATATCGATTATTGCAGATGAAGAAGAAGGTGCACAGGCTAATAATAGGGATGGAAGAAGATTTTGGGTTGATAATTTATGGAAATTATCAACCCGAGCCCGTGGCATGCCGTTGCATACCGCAGTATGCCACGGCATCCCGCCACGGGAGCCTGTGGCGCGTCTTGCCGTGCCATAAAATCCCTTTCAATGCCACGGCATCATTTTAAAGCATAGCAATTTATGTCGTATTTCTGTAACAGTACGGTTGAATGTCCATTAGTAAAAATTTAAATCCCTTGCCATGCCGTCCCAGTCTGCGTAGGCCCTAAAGGAAGGCCACAGCCACAACAATCATCTATATAATATACAATAATAGCATCTAATGAAAAAGGACGTCGACCGACAGACGCCAGCCAGATGCCCTCTAGTCTCTACTTTATTATCTATGTCGTTGAAAGATGCATATAGCCAAGATATCATCAGTTTACAAATGTTCCAAGAGCGATACAGTTATAGTCCCTTCAGAGTTCAGACCCAAACTCGATTTTATCTCTGTGATCTCATTATCCGATAACGTTTCCGAGGCTTGTTGCTAAAATTCTACCACACGAAAAGTAACGGAACTGACGTAATCGTAATTCGTGGGCCTTGAGGGAAAACGCGGATAAAGGAAAGAAAAATATATTTCAATCCACAGCGCTTTTCAGAGATCCTTTTTCAAGATTCGTAATGCTACAGGATTTACTTTCATGTAACATATAAGTCTTCGCTGTCTCGCCTACTTAGGTACAAACACTTTATAACAATCTTGTCTTCTTCTAGTAGAACACTAAGCGGTTTAGTAAGCACACGAAATGACGAGGGGTTAAAAATTCGAATCTTTAACTTAGCAGTTAGGTGAGCAAAATCGTTACAATCAGGCCGGGTCCTTGCTAATCCTAACTTAATATTATAAATGCGAAAGTGAGTTTGTTTGTTACGCCTTCACGTCTCAACTACTCAACGGATCATCATGAAATTTGGCATGCAGATAGCCTATGGTATGGAGAAGGACATATGCTATATTTTATCCCGGGAACGCGGGTGAAACCACGGGGGACAGCTAGAATTAGTATAATCAAGTATTCCCGCCTCTTGTGTTTCGCTGACGACATGAAAATATACACCACCATATCTTCACAAGATGATGTGATTAAGCTGCAATCTGACCTTACTCGGCTAGCCGATTACTGTGTACTAAATAGGCTCGACCTTAATGCTGACAAGTGTTCAGTAGTTACATTCACACGCAAAAAAAAAACATTCATCTCTGACTACTTCATAAAGGGACAACAGCTACCGAAACAGCCATTTGTACGTGATATAGGTGTCACCCATGATTCCAAATTGCTGTTCGATGTTCACATCAATAATATTATATCTAAAGCATCTAGAGCATTGGGGTTTGTGATGCGTAACTCTAAGTGCTTCACCAAAGTTAAAACTATGAAAATTCTTTATTGTACCTACGTAAGAAGCAACTTGGAGTATGCATCACAAATATGGAACCCAAGGTATAATACGTACATAGATAGAATCGAAAACATACAAAAGAAATTTATTAAGTACTTGTGTCTATTGAATATTCTGTGCTTGTGTTACCGAACGCATGTTTACTACGATTCTACTAATTACCTAGATCTATGCAAAAAACATCATCTCCTGCCACTCGCTTCGCGACGCGATATCGGTGACCTGCGGGGTTATTTTAAAACGGTCGGATTCGGAATCGGGAGCGGAATCGGAAACCTTCATCGAAAAGATCCGATAGCGGAAAGTTGGAGTGCGTTTACAAAGTTTGTTTTTAATAATGGTAGGAATTGGTATACCAAAACTAAAATAAAAGTAAAATCGAAATGATTACGGATTTTCATTGTTGAAAGGCCTCATTTAAATATTCATATCAAATGCATTAAGACAGATACTTGTTATTTTTTATATTTTAGATTTATGGTCTACATTGTTTTAATAAACATAAAAAAATGGTTTTCTAGTTTTATCGAACTTTGGAAACTGACTGATCGGTCAAATTAATTGTTGTTTATAATATTCGAAAAAGTCAGGCCCTTTGCCTGACTTTTTCGAATATTATATTATATTTCTTTTTTGAGCCATACAGCCTAATCGTATTTGAGTTATACCTAACTTCTAGGCACAAAATCACTTTCATTTAGTACGCACTGTCAGTCACAGTCCATAAACGTCAATGTAACCTGTTACATGTGTTAGTAAAATAGTGGTCAATTAACTAAAACTTCTCACGGACTTTTTGAGACAACTTGAAGTCATGATATACATAATTCATTTAATTTCCCTTCATTGGTGCGCGAGGATTGATCTTTATAGGATAAAACACCACAGATAATATGCAATAAAACTCAAAATACACGATTTTTTGAAAATAAAACGAAAACGCAACGTCACTTTGCAAGTTCCCACCAAAAAGCCCTTGATGTCAATGTAATAATTTTTTCAGTACATTCATGGAGAGTATAATAAAACAAATATTTTATGATTACGTAGATCTTTTAGTGGTAGTGAATCTAGCATCCAACTTGAGTAACGGTATTGAGTGACCAATATGTTTTAGTTCCTACGAAGTTTGAGTTTGTAGCTATTATTACTTTTACTGCAGACCTGTCTCATTCATTATTTACTTAAAATAGGGGCAAACACACTCCGTTTAGTACCAACTAACCTTTATATAAGTTCAAATAATGCATTTATATTAAATAATGGTCAAAAACGAACTTTAAATAAAATTCGGAAAGAAATCCGCCAGCTAAAAGCTATCGGAAAGTTTTCGATGAATCGGATTCATATTTCCGTCGAGAAACGTCAAACTATTCGATTCGGAAATTAAAATAGCAATCGGCGCTTTAACCTATCATGCAGAATATATTTATTTTAGTTTATGTATTATTTGTAACACTTAAATTGTACTATTATCATACTATGTTAAATAAATATTGATGTTCTTATAGTTTTGATTGTCTTTTAATGTACAAATACACAGTTTTATTATTATTTTATTATGTCGGAAACTCGTCTCGGAAGTTTCCGATTCCGCTCCCGATTCCGAATCCGACCGTTTTAAAATAACCCCGCTGGTGTTCCTCTCCAAAATCATTAAAGGATATATCGACTGCCCCGAGTTGTTATCGCTGATTCGGTTTAATAACCCTAATAGATGCTTGCGGCAAAGTCCTATATTACATGTGCCGATTGTGTCCTCTAATTACAGGCAAAATTCCTACATATGGCGAGTTAGCAATGCATACAATAGCATATCTAAAACTATTGATTTAGACATATTTAATATGAGCACCCCGATACTGAGGCGTCGGCTAAGTCTGCCATTCTTTTCCGAGGCTAAATAAAATAGACAACTTTATTGTTGATAACTATATTTTAAGGGTATGACGTTTTCTATGTTGTTTTCTGGTTACACTGCTGTTGTGAATATGTATATTGTATTGTATAGTATATTTTCTTCATGTTATTAAGTTATGTGTTATTATAAGTTATTTTTTATCAAAGTAACGATTTGTTAAAATCTATTATGTCTTTAGCAGTGAGGACCTCTAAATGGCTCACACATTTTCCATGCTAATATATATACATAATTTTGTAAGCTGTTGGTCCTCCAACAAAAATATAAATAAATAAATAAATAATCCTAACTAGCTAACTGCCGTCTATTTTCAACGGCGGGCAAGGTACAAACAGAGGACAGGAACAGATTGACACCGAAAAATATGTCCATGCTTGCTTTGCTTAAGATTTTTTTCAATTAAAATTGTTTATATTTGATATAAATATTAGTATCGTTTTCTGAAAATTTCTCGTAAGAATAATTAATCGTTTTGTGACATTTTGCTTTCGTTACATTTCTAATGGTGCGTCCATGCTATGCGAAGCAAGCACGAGCCGAGGCACGAACGAACAGGATTATTTCGTTGTTCGCGTAGCGTGGACGGACTTTCGAGCCTCGAACGTGGATTCGTCTCGCGCTCGACTGCGCTCCGCCCGATTGACAGTTTTTTCATGAACACAGGGATTCGCGCTCGTTGTAGGATCATTTTCGACGCCCTATTATACTCGAAATGAACATAGGTACATTTAAGCTACAGTTAGACATGGCTATGCTTATGAACAGACAGAGTTACTTTCGCATCCTATATATAATATTTGTATATACTAGGATTTTCTTATAATTTCTTGTTTTCATCATTTTGTTACTTTACTCATACTCGGAATGAACTTATGTACCTACATTTAAGCTACAGATAGACATGCTATTAAAAAGCATGCCTTGTCAACGGTATAAATGCTTGATGTAAACATGGTCGATACTAGCAATGGTCTCGACACGCATGCCACTAGTAGGTATGCTTTTATAAACTGTGCCACTAGGTAGCAATCACAGGTAGCAATTGCTAAATAATAACATATGCTTTCGTGCTACTTACTAGCCTGCCTATCTGTTACCTTAATATTAGATAACATCTTTCTCTTCTTAGTTCCAGAGTCATCATCATCATCATCAGCATATAATGTCCCACTGCTGAGCACAGGCCTCCTTTCACGAATGAGGGTGAAAGGGAATGGGCAGATACTCCATCACGCATGCCCACTGCGGATCGGTGGAGGTAGGCTAGTGGTCAACCTAGTGTTGGAAGCCGCCTAGGAGGCATCCAACTAGCTTAACGACTATCACAATTAAGTGATAACCGGGACCAACGGCCTACGGTTACGTGCCTTCCGAAGCACGGAAACGCTCGATTTGAAATACCACTAGTCCATGTACCCATCCAGGTACCGACCACGACGGGGTGGTAGCTTAACTTTGCCGATCGATTAAGAACGGCTAATCATGCTACACTACGAGCGCTTCCAAAGTAAATCAGAATAATTGTTCTATAGTTTAAGCTAGTTCAATACGGTATTCACAAGTTTTATAAATATATTAATTAACGTTATCTAAACCTTTTCTAAAGGACTCTTTACTTACACCAGTACCTTTATTTACAAGGCCAGTGTACCTTTATTGTGGAAGTTAAGTCGTAAACTTCGTTTTTGAATGAAAAGTGTTTATAATGAACAAAGCTTCTCGGATAATACTTTTCTTATTATTTCGACCCTTTGATGAACCTTTTTCAAATACTTAGACCGAGTATTATTTTTCAGCCTTTCATTCATAAAAAAATCCATAGGGCTAAACTTTATTCTGCCTTGAACTTTCTAACTATGAATAGTAAAGACAAAGAGCAATAAAAGAATTAAACTTCAATATTAAAAATTGTAATCCTCATTAAGTCATTATACAGTGATTCTTAATCCATACATGATAAAGTAATATTTTATAGTCATACTCAAACAAAATTAAAAGGTATAAAAAGTAAACTTATAGCTCAAGAAATATAGATACTGAAAATTGAGGCGCCTTTTTGCCTCTCGATCACACTACACTGCTGTTTAAACAAGTGGCAAATAAAGGGGCTGCAGTTTTCAGTATCATATTGACCGGTATTTATACAAAAGTATATCATAATCATCATTTGATTTTATCATACGATTTCCTTAACTTCTATTAGTTGTATAGGCATTTTTAATAGTTTTAATAATAGCCGATGCCATGCGCAGTGTCATAAATCTTCACGTCATCCTTCTTCATAGTCATGTCAGGTCTAAAAAAGAAAGAAATATTTTTTATATTTGTCAAGATTTTTAGAGTACTTACTAAGAATAAGTTATTATTTGAATAACAAAAACTTACAAAGTCAACTGCACAGTTTGTTGTTGAACTGAAACAAAAAACATTTTCTTTAGCTTTTGTATGTAAGATACGTTTATTTCGTAATTAAATAATTAATTTGACAAGTTAGCTTTCATAACATATAACCTGGATTAAAAAAAGCTTTGACAATCTAATTAAATAAAAACCGTTCCGTAACTTCCTTAGAGACAGAGACAGACGGACGAAATGTACATACATAGTCGTCGTATATCAAAGTAAAAATATAAAAAATATCCTGGGACATTCCTCACACACGGTCATCTGTTCCCAAACTAAGCAGAGCTTGTACTATGGAAACCAGGTAACTGATATAATACATATACTACTTTTTGTTTGTAAATACATACTTAATATACATAATTACACCCAGACTCAGGACATGCAGACATGTTCATGCACACAAATGCATGTCCTGTGTGGGAATCGAACCCACGACCTGCGGCGCGTAAGGTGAACCTTAACCAACTGCGCCAACTGGCCCGTCAAAGCCATTTTTTTAATTTAGGCCCGGGTGTCGGGCACTTATAAAGGTAAAAGCTTACTGTAGTCACTACCGGTTCGGAAGTCAGCATTCAACTGAAAAGAACTAGCAAGAAACTCAGGAAGGTTATTTTTTTTTAAATAAGTACTCACTCATCTGCGGTTGCTGCTGTATCATCCCATTGACATCAGAGTAATATATAGAGTGACTACTTTGTATGAACTCTTTAGGTGGATCAATGTAAGTGGTCTCTACTATGGGCTGCGCGACTATCTGCTCTACGCGCCATTTTTCCATGGCCTCGTTGTTTTCATGCATGTTCTGTAGTCTTTCCACTTGTTTGTAGGTTGGCTCACCGCCGATATAATCACGTTTTGTTCTGTTATGGTTCCGTATCTCATGTTTGCGAAGGTCCGATCTGATGGTACATAGAAATTATTAATTAGATTATTTGTTTTATTTTCATAAGATATTATACTATTTTTTACTGTTTGTAGGACTGTGTTTGACCGCAATCTTTCATGGTAAGTGATGATGCGGCCGAAGGTGATAAGCATACAAAGCCTTATAGGAACTGGCTCTCAAGTGCAACTATCGGAACACACCGAAATGTGCTGGGCGACAAATATTTTAAACTTGAGGGTGGTAGCCAGTCAGGTGGGTACTACAAAGTACCCTACCACCGTGCTATGGTTTCCTCACGATGTTTTCCTTCACCGAAAGCTCAAGCTCATTGTAGGATTTGAACCCGGAACCTTCGTCTCGGTATCCGACGTAACTACCAATGAGCTATCATCGCCTTAAAAAATTACTTAATCAAAATTAGCGTTTTCAATGGCAATTCTCTATTAGGCTTTGTGTGCTTTCTACCTTCGGCTTCGCTTGACATAGGGAGATTGTGGTAAACCACATTCCCATTGCCTCTTAATGAAAACTAAAAGAAAACAAATATCCGTCTAAATAAAAAACATTCTTGTATTTTCACGGACTAACAAATTAGAAATTTATGAGGTTAGGCCAAGAGATCCTCCCCGGTTTTGATCGTAATATGTTACAACTTATTACAATATTATTAATACTTACTTACAACTAAAATTATGAAATTTTATTTGGTCTCGAATTGTTGGCCGCGTGGATATTTTTTTTATTGAAAATTCCATTGGTGTGAGTGCAATTATAATAAATGGTTACAATGTATACTAACTTGTAGCAGAAGTCTCTGCCGCAGTAGTTGCAGGTGTGCTTGATGTTGAGGTGCGTCGCTTCCTGGTGCTCCCTCAGCGCGGAGTTGGTGCGGAACGCTTTCTCGCACAGCATGCACTACAATATATACATATACATTACTGAGTGTGTACTCAATAATATTTTATGACCGTCATCGTAAATGAAAGCTGAACCATAAAAGGACTTAGTTTATGAAAATTTAAAGACAGAACGCAAAGTTTTGTTATATCCTCTGATGCCCGGTTCCTATATACAAAAACGAATCGTTTTGCTTCCTACCATTGGGGTAGGATTTGTTATTGCCAAACTGGACATATATATCATTTCGTAAGCAAATTTTGCCTGTGATAGCTACTTCCATGCTATGCAAGTCTTAATTTTAACCGATAATGGTCCGTAAATTATAGGAAACGGCCACAAGTCAACTCCATTTCATAGACTCTCTAGCTATACCAAATGTTTGACAGATGTAACAAACTCAATCGTCTACTATATTAATTTATTAGTCGAGTCAGTCCACCGGTAAACAAGAGTGTAGTCGAGCTGCATGGTGGTCCCTTTGGACAATATCCAACTCACAATTATTGGTTTAAACTTATATCAAAGTCTTAGGCGCCTATCCCACAGAGAAGAGTTCTGCATTCCGCGTTGACTGTAAGCTATGTGGGGCCTTTGAAAGTAAAAAAGTGTAAGATGTGCGATCAGTAGCGAATATTGCAGAACTCTAGACTGCTTGCTGTGTGCACAATAGTCAACAAGGAATGCAGAACTCGGAACTCGGAACTCTAGAACTCTGTGGGATCGGCGGCTAAAGGTCCACTTAGGCTAAGATCACACTATGATCAAATGGCACGCCGAAATGTAGTTTAAATGTACTGTAATAGATGTTGAAATCATTTGTCATATCCATAAAATATCGTCACCTTAAACTGTTTCTCCTGATGCGTGAGCTTATGTTTGTTGAGGTTGGAAGGGTTGACGAAGGTGGCGGGGCAGTGCGCGCACTTGTAGGGCTTCTCGCCCGTGTGCGTGCGCATGTGCATCACCAGGTAGTACTTGTGCTTGCACTTGTACGGGCACAGGTCGCAGAAGAAGTTGAATGTGTTCGTGTGGACTAGCCTGTCAGGTGACACAACAGATTCAATTGTATAATTGTCGAGCCTATGATTATCAGTTAACGGCCATCCATAAATTACGTCACACGTAAAGGAGGAGGGGGTAGACCAAGTGTGACATTGTGTGACAAGGGGTGGGAGGTCTAAGATTCGTGACGTCTTAAAACTAGTACCTATTAAAACACGAAATTTGAACTGTTAATGAAAAACTTTAAAATATTTCCGTATCCGTATCTGTTTCCGTAGTGATTGAAGTTGATTTTATAAAAAATAATAAGTGGAAATAAAACTAATAGGGTTATTTACGTTTGTAGTAGGGTTATAGTTTTAGTTTGGTTTTTAAGTTCTTTTAGGAGTTAAGTATTATATTTCTGAACTGCTGTTTTAATTTGATAATGTCTAGCTGTAAAACAGACATCACACAAGGGAGGGGGGAGTCGCACAAATGTGACCTGCTGTGACAACTTGACAAGGACGAGGGAAAAAACATGTAATTGGTGTGATGTAATTTATGGATGGCCCCTTATCATATAATCATAAGCTCGACGATTATACAATTCAATCTGTTAATAATACAATTTAGGAGATTGAAGCGTATTAAGTCTAAGGTCTGGCAATAGGCTAAGAAGAATTTAATATGCAGCATAAGAGTTTTAATACCACTAGCTTTCGCTCCGCCGTTTCTCCTGCCTTATTTTTCTGGGGTAAAAATCAGGCTCAATTTCATCTCGTCTGGTTTGGAAAAATACTCAAAGATTTCTCCATGAGGCTACCGTTTCCGTGGCCAACAGGTGCCTGGTATGTCAGAGGTTAAAAACTTAGTACATGCAAAATTGTTTCTAGAGCTGTGGTTTTTAAGTTCAATGAAAAATAACTACAAAATAAATAAACTTTTTTTTTCAGTCCGCCCGATTATCTATTAGCGAACGGTATAGGACTAGGATAGGATAGTTAATAATTATTTCATATTCGTTGGATAGGATAAAATAGTAGGATCTAATCACAGACATAAATCTAAATAGATACCTACCGCAAGTCCCTCTATCCGTATGAAAACCAAGCGTGTAACTTTTTATGTACCTACCATAATGTCACAAGATTGATTTAGTTAGGCTGGCATTAGATTTTTAACGTGAAAATGAAGCTATCCTATTTGTCAGCTAAACACATCCCTCGCTGCACATCTCTGGTGGACATGCAGTCTTATGCGAGTTCCCTGTCCGCGCGAAACAGTTTCAAAAGAAGAACATTCGGCCTCATTATTGCACAGATTTTGACACGCGAGGTACATACACTCGCGGCATCTATTTAGATGTATATCTGTGGATCTAATAACAAGTATTGAAAAGAAACAAAAACATCGTACAACAATAACAAATAGTAGAGACATACATGTGGTTCTTGAGCCTGGCGAGGATGGGGAACTCCTTGCCGCAGGTGGTGCACTTGTGCGGCACGGCCTGCTTGTGTATGTGGCGCATGTGCTGCGCGATGCTCACCACCAGCTGCCCGCAGATGTCGCACGCGCGCCGCATGCACTGCCGCTCGCGACGGTGACACATTAGCTTCTCCTGATCATACATAAGTATACATATTATATACACCGTGACTTTTTATTCATCTTAGAAATGCAGGCCACATAATGTACCATATGGACCATAATCAAAGAAAAAAAGATAAGACCAAATCTTTTTTTTTATTCCACTAAGGTGGCAAACAAGCTTACGCCTGCCTGATGGTAAGCCGTTATCTGCTATATAGCCTATGGACACTTGCGACACTTGCAACAGGGTCGGCAACGGGCGATTAATACCCCCGGGTATTAATCGCCCGTTGCCGACCCTACAGAAATCTCTTCACACCCCTTTTTGAAGAACCCCATGCTGTACTCCACTGGGAAAACCATGGTGCCAATTCTGTTGTAAATCGCACTAAACTAATTTTAATCACATCATATCTCTTACAATCATTAGGTATTGAAAGAAAACAAAGGAAGGAACTAATTTGATAAGACTAAATTTCTTACATCCTTTTCTTATGTTCTTTGTTACAAATGATATAGTGAGACTAAATTAGCTTAGTTGTAAACAACAGAATAAGCACAAATGTGGTTTAATCACATAGTACATTAGCTGTAATGCGTCATAATAAATAATAATTTAACTGTGCAGGCAAAACAACAGGACATAGGGTCCGTCCGCACAGACCAGCTCCATAAAAACCTCAACCTGTTGAATGCATCTATACTAATATTATAAAGCCAAAGTTTGTATCAGAAACTACCAGCACTACTTTAAAAGGTTCAGGTGTAAAATAACATCATGGTTGAACCCCCAGAGCACAACTTACAGTGTGATTTTAATATGAGGAATTTAGGGTCAAATTTCATAAACACAACAACAATGAATGTTTTGAATTCTTTGATTAAAAAACCTAAAATATAAAGCTGTTAGAATATTGCATAGTACATTGTATGTAAGTGTGTACTTATCCTAAATTGCCAGATGCTTTACCTTATTTGGAAATGTCATGTCACAAGGTGAACATTTGAATTGTACAACTTTTGGAGATTTCTTTTGCAGAATACTTTCTCTTTTCTTCCTTTCCTTCTCTCTCTTCTCTTCTATTTTTATCTGCTTCAATTTCATGTGATGTAGTATCAATTGGAAATCATGTTTTGAATATGGGTATGAGTGAAGCAATGGGTCTCCTACAACATTAATATATTATGGTTATCATTATACAAATAGCTTTGATTGTACATAATCCTAACTATTATAAATGCGAAAGTGAGTTTGTTAATTGTTTGTTATGCTTTCACGACTCAACTACTCAACGGATCATTATGAAATTTGGCAGGCAGATAGCCTATAGTATAGAGAAGGACATAGGCTAGTAATTTTTAGTGCGGGAATGCGGTTCAAACCGCGGGGGACAGCTTGTCTCATATATAATAGTATAGATACATGACTATCCTTTCTTCATTACTAATATTATAAATGCAAAAGTGGGTCCCAAGAAACTAATAGTTTTCATAACAATGTAAAATAATGCATTAATGAAACTTCAAAATTACCCATGGGATTTAATAATTTCTTGAATTTCTTGTCTGCTGCTTCACAATTACTTTTAAATGCCATAGCCACTTTCAGTGTTTCAAGGCAGTCTGTGCAAATAAACTTAGGCAATGCATCATCAACATTTATCTGAAATTTATATTAAAAAGAATAAGGTATTAAAGTGTCTATACATGATGTTTTTTTGGTTGGCGACAAGCGAACCAGGAGAAGTAGTACAAAAATAAATTTCCAAAAAATGGACTTAATTCCATCAAGTACTGTACATGCGGCGAGAAATACCTTATTCAATTTGAAATAAAATTACCACAAAATATGGTCACTAGCACAGACTAGAGCTAGGCGCAAGCCGCCATCGCCCCACCCCTTTACTCCCTCGCACTCCCGTTGAGTATTACGTCCACACTTTAGCTTATTACATGATTTTCCAATTTTTTTTTTTTCATTATTTAAAAAAAATAAAGTATTTTTTTTATATTTTTTTAGCACCTGTATCATTTGTATTATCGACCCTGAGTCCCTCGTCACTGACCAAAACAACGACCTGTATATATACGTATTTAGACAACCTTTTCTAGGAACTATGAGAAAATTCCAAACTATACAATAAAAAGATTTTATTAGGTATAGGACATGAACAGCTGACAGGAGCTGTCGCTTTTTTGTGATAAATAAAATATATAGAAGTTTATTGCGGTGAAAACTAACCGTAACATTAGTGAGGCTGCGAATAGCACTCATTATATCATATCCATTTATTTTATCACTCAGTGGTGTGCATCCACTCCTTGCACACACTCTA
This sequence comes from Polyploca ridens, assembly GCA_951394255.1. Classification (NCBI taxonomy): domain Eukaryota; kingdom Metazoa; phylum Arthropoda; class Insecta; order Lepidoptera; family Drepanidae; genus Polyploca; species Polyploca ridens. Next base: position 11,295,609 of record OX596252.1, on the reverse strand, counting down.
CAGATCATGTCTTTTGATAATAGTAGGCCCTTCTTGCTGAAACAAAAGATGAGATACATGATACTTTAAATTAAGAATATATTTCAATATGTCTCTAATATAATTTTAGGTGATACCGGCAGACAGGGAGCAAGAGGAAATGGTACCAGACTTCTGGGAACCTTGCCGTTAATAGGTAGCAGCCGCAGATGTGAGGAATTTTCCATATATAAATTGTAATTTATACATATTTTTTGTAAATAAAGATCTTTATTATTTTAGGTGATGCATTATTATTGGAATAGTAAAATATTTTTTTTCTAATGCACAGCAGCTATTTAACTCAGATGATAGAGCCGATTGTGCAACAAAATTCAAACTACAAGTGAAAACAAAATAGATAAGTAATTAATTTTATTAAAAGTTTACAAGTAAGTTTGTAATGCTGTAATATTGTATACTCTATTTCACATAAGATGAGTCGTCAAGATCAAGGGTTTTTTACCAATATCTAGTGAAATTCCATTTGATTACTCTGAAATAATATTCACAATATTTCGTGAAACCTAGCTCTATCATAGTATTCCTTTATTATATCGAAATGAACATTAACCATTGAGAAATTTAATAAAATACCATGTGTCACCGAACTCATGTTATTTGAAATAGACTATAGTATCCTAACTGTGGGTAAAACATGAAATAAATTAGGTATAGTGTAAAAAAATACCTGTCCATATAAAGTTTCTGCCAGTGATCACCGCTGCAGTTCGCATTTTCGTCATTCGAAGAAGTTGATACATATTTTTTCTTTTTATCCAACTTAGCTAGCATTGCATTTGTAAGATACACCGCCATTGTGTAGCCCTAAATAATAATTGTATTTACAATATTAGAGATACAATATTAACCTTATACTGAAAAAATAAGTAGATAAATACTCATAAATTCATCTTAATATTTCACATTGAATAGCAAAGCAAAGCAAATCATTTTATTTTTATTTAGTTTGCAGAAGCCCTATCAATGTGTGTGTATGTAGTAGTAGTAGTAGTTTATTCATCCATAAAAGGATAGGCAAGGGTATTTTTCAACCATACAGCCATTTCATACGTGTAATTTTATATAATATCATTTTCATTTTAGTACAATGGTGGTCATTGTACTAAAACTTGTCACGGACTTTTTGAGACAACTTGTAAAGTCACGATACACATATTCATTTCATTTCACTTCACTGGTGCACATATATTGATCTTTATTGGATAAAATACCACCGATAATATGCAATAAAACTCAAAATACACGAATTTATGAAAATAAAAATGAAGACGTTACTCTGCAAGTTCCCGCCAAAAAGTCCTGTGTGTGTATGGTTGTTGACGTTTTTGTTGTTGTTTCTATATTCGCCAAAAGGCAAAGGTTGAGCCATACAGCCTTGTCTTATGTCTTATTAGTGTTTTCCTGTGGTGTTTTCTCGAGTTGTATCTTGTATCACAAATCATGCCACAAATATATAGGACTTTTTGGCGGGAACTTGCAGAGCTGTGTTGCAGAGTGATATTGCGTTTTCATTTTTATTTTCATAAATTCGTAAATGTATTTTGAGTTTTATTGCATATCGGTGGTATTTTATCCAATAAAGATCAATCCATGTGCACCAGTGAAGTGAAATGAGATGAATTATGTGTATCGTGACTTTACAAGTTGTCTCAAAAAGTCCGTGAAAAATTTTAGTACAATGACCTCCATTTTACTAAAACATGACTGGACGGTGACTGATCATACGGACTATGTGAAAGTTAATGTGCGGATAGGTAGGAATGACGAAAGGAGTAGGTTCTCACTCCGATTGTGTTTTTTTAATGTTTTTTTTTATGTTTTCTACCTCATAAACTTTTTTTATTTGAAAGGCCACACTTCCCGTCATCAATCAACTTAATTTCTCTATAGCGCTGAAACAGTAATTATTCGTCTAAGCAGACAGTAGAAACACGTAGTGCTATCAGAACGCTTTTAGGAGTATTTTTCCCGTTTTACCACCGTGATTTTCACGACGCTTACGCGTTTCATTCATCGTTCTACGACAACAAGTGTGGCTGTATGGCCTCACTTGAACGGAACATAGTTGTGCTAAGGTTGTGATGTGTGACGTCTTCTCTATACGTAGTAATAATAGCTAAATGTGCATCGTGACTTTTTAAGTTCCTAAAATCCGTGCAAATGTTTAGTACTATGGCCACCATATACATAAACATAGCTTTTATGGATGATGAATACAATACAATACATTCCGATTTTTTGGCTTGAGGCGATTGGGTGGCGCCCTGGATGGTTTAGATTCACAAATCATACAATACAAATAGGTAGTGATGGCAATAACGGCTGTTTTTTAAAATGAATTATCCTGTTGTGTTATGATACAATAACTGTTATTGTAAACTGTTGCGCGTTATTCTGTTAAAGAGCTGTTTTGCCAATCTTTACATTATAGGGTGTAATGAAGTGACACAAGCAAAGAGTACGCCCAAAAATTTACACTAACTGTAACTATTCACATATTTTCTTATTAACAGTTTATATACACAAACTATCTACATATAATGAATTCGTATAATTTCAATTATCGGCAACGGTAACGGATAATTGCATACGCAATGGCAACTTATCTGTTACTGACAACAATCCAACGTGAAAAAACAAAACAGCAGTCAAATTCAACTTTAGCCAATGTGAACTTTATTTCGTTACATGAAAGGTTATCTAGTAATTTACGAAAGAAAGGTGGGAGTATCACGTCATTACAAGTCGCGGGCGCGTAGCGCTATCTCACTCACACACTAACGGTGCGCCTATTGCCTGCCTACTCTAACAGCAACAACAGGATAACAGCGATCAATAATGAGTTGTTCATTGCGGTAGAATAATGCATTATAGTAACGGCAGTGGCGTAACCTATCTGGGGCCCGTGGAAAATTCTTTTCGATGGGGCCCTATCAGTAAAAATCGTCACGTTGTACTCAGTTTAATTTTAATAAACTTCGAGATTTTCAGCGTACTCAAGTACACGTTGTATATGTCCCACTGATGACCATAGGCCTCCTCACTTAGGCGAGAGGGAATGGTCTGTAGTCCCCACGCTAGCCCAATGCGTATTGGAGACTTCACATCCATAGAACATAATATCTCAATGCATTCATCATCTATTTGCTAGCTTTTCGGTGAAGGAACAACATCGGGAGGAACCCTGCATACATTTACAATGAAGTAAAAATAACAATTTAATTTCATTAAGATATTTAATAAAAAAAAATATTATAAATATAAGCAGAAGTTTTAAAAATATACTTTTCAAATAAAATAAAATACCCTGAGTATTTTATTTTATTTGAAAAGACAATTATAATTACAATGTAAAAAAAAATTTTTGAGCTCGCGGCCTCTTGGGCCGGCGCCCTCTTGGGTCGGGGGCCCGTGGCATTTTGCCAGCCCTGCCACCCTATTGTTACGCCACTGAGTAACGGTTATTGTAATAACGACCATTACTACAAATAGGATAGGGTAGGGTAGCACCACAGGGTAGGGTAGCACCACGCGAACGAAGTTGCGCCCGGGCAGCTTGTAATATTATATAACACAATGATAGCAAAAATAACTCCTTATAAAAAGTATTTGGTCTCAGTTATAGTGTATCTATGGATCATGCGCAGGGTTGCATTTCGTAGTATAATTATACTATTAGTGACACAATTTTGTGATGTGTAGTATGTAGTATAGATAAGTCATTATACTACGCGAAAATACCATATTTTTACCTTTAGGTCGATTGACTACTATTATTGGTTGAAATAAATTTAAAAAAATATTACTTTAATTACGAAATAAAGTTGTAATAGTTGTTGTAGTTGTAGTAAATCGCTCTTCTATTGACTCCTGATACTTTCATTCGATGCTGTGAAAGAAAGTAAATGTACCTAATGTGTATTGAATTTATTCCATCTGACGACATGCTACGTCGTGTCAATGCCAAAGACGAAGTTCCGATTGACAAATTAGCTGAAATAAACATCTTCTTGCCTTAATTTGGTTAATTTGTACAATAATAAATACCCTTCCAAATGCATTTTTATTTAAATTAATAACAAAATGGACGAAAAGCGCCACGTAGTATTATTTTCGACAAGTATAGTATACTAAAATTTTATTTTCCATAGACAATAATTTTCTGGAGGTCTGAATCCAACCCTGATCATGCGTCTGGCGAACTTGTCTGCTTGTCTGTTAGCGATGGGTAACTAGCCGAAATTTCAATAGCTTAGCTAGCCGGCTATTTGTGGTGTAAAAGCCAGCTAGTTAGTCAGCTATTTTGGCTATTTGGCTACACGCACGCACACAGCTACCGGCTACTCAGCTAGATTGGCTTTGGCTAGCCGGCCAGCTACCGGCTAGTGGCGGCTAGAATGGCTTTGGCTAGCCGGCCAGCTAGTGGTGGCTAGTGACCTGTGGCGGCTAGGCGGCTACCCGCTGTGTGTGCTTAAGTTTGCCATTTATTTATTTACTTATTAAATATAGATTCAGTCTACTTTGTAGTTTTGCCTCCGCGCCGGGGCACGCAATTGTTGTCAGTGCGATTAGAATGTAAAATTATGTAATGAATCTAAGCTTGTTTTGAAAAGAGTAATTGCTGAGTTTATTGCCGGCTCTTCTCAGCAAATGCAACCTTCCGAACCGGTATTAGAGTATTAGAGTCAGACTTTTCATAAGTGCCTGCGAAGGTCTATTTGAATAAATGATTTTGAATTTTGAAATTTTGACGTAAACTTCTCGTAATGAGGAGAATTTCTTATGATACCTCTATGGTCAAAATACTTGTCAATACGTGCACTTAAGGTTCAAATTGGTTCGAATTATCAACAGTTAGGCAGGTAAGAAAACTCCTCATTCTTTCTAGCTAGCGAGTAGCCAGTAGCCATCCTGTAGCCAGTAGCCACCCAGTAGCCAATAGCCAATTATCGTGTTGACAGATAACCTAGCCGTGGCTATTTTGTGACTAGCCTTTTTTTGGCTAGTTATTAGAATAGCTACCCACCTCTATTGTCTGTCAGTCAGAAATTTTAGAATTCACCAAATTCACTGATAAATTATCAAATACTTGTGTATGGATAAATAAAATATCTTAAAATAAATAATATTATTTTGTTCAATGGCGTGGGTGAACATGAACATATAACAAAAACTAAAATAAATACAAAGGAAGGAATCTTGCGAGGAACCGAAATAAACGTATTGAATTATTGCCCAAAATTGTATCCACTATTAACAATATGTAAATAAGGAGAACATAAGTCCACCAAAAGAGACTGAAGAGTGATATAATGACTTCCCTACTGTTGCTGAAGTCTATGTTATTCGCGAATGCCTTACAGAAATCCAAAAAGAAGAAAAAACGAAAGTTGAAGAAAACGTATGTAAAACTTGATCATTCATCTTTCTCTGATTTATAACGTCGTAAATAAGAACCAATGGCATTCGTAGATTCACATTTTGCCCTCAATACACATCAAGGAGTGCCAGATCAAATAATTTACTATCTAAAACTTTCCATGACACCCTTCCTCCCATCTATTCAAAGTGTAGTTTCCTCCACAATGGCTAGTCAGATTATAGGATAGTTTTTAAGTAAATATTAAAAAAACCTTGCATTGTCTACAGTGTTGCAGTGAAGGACCAAAATCTTGGTTTGTGTAGAGTATGCAATGCAGAGAAGGGTGATATACCTATATTTAATAATTTTGTTCACCCCAACATACCTGATGAGATTGAGCACTTTTCCGGAGTAACAGTAAGATAATATTTTTTAAACATTGTTCAAATACACAATTAAAATGAATGGTAACTTATTATAAAAAAGAATAACTTCCTATTTTAATTAGCTGCTAATGCTTTTAACTAAATAATACGGAATAATCTTTTTTCAATTTTCCAATTTATTTATTTCAGGTGAGCACAACAGACAATTTATCTACACATATGTGTCAAAGCTGCCTTGACCTACTCAATGGATGCATCATGTTCAGGGAGATGTGTCAGCGGAGTAACAAGAAAATGATAGAGCTCTCTATCAAAAAGGGTGAGTTGTGTAATAGTACCAAATACATAATAGTACAAGTACAGAAGGCACTTCGTTTGGATGTCGATGATACTGCATTTTTATTTGCTTAAGCATTATGATTTATGGCCACTCAATAGTCATTGACTCAAGCGCAATCCAAACAAAACCCAAAGGCTGTGTACAAAAGTTGTAAATGCATTGGTTCATATTGTTGGATACTACAAGGCACTTCCCTTAGGAAGGGCCTTCAAAATCAAAACCAAAAAGTCATTCATCCAGTTTAGGCCCTGGTAAGGCACTTATGAACGTTAAATTGGTACATACAGTTGAATTTACCACTGATTCGCAATACACTTAACAAGAACTTTGACAAGCCTTGTTATAGATTAAAATAGAATACAAGAATTAAAATAATGACTTACCTATTGCCTTTTTATTTCTTGTATTCAATAAAGAGCAGTATATTCATATTCTTTATTTATTTATATTCATTCATCTATAAAATAATAAATCTCTTCTAGAGATAGCGGCCGCATCTATTTGTAGCAGCACCAGTAATTGTGGAGTGAGTCACACCTGGTAATAGTGTGTGATAAAAGCCAACAGTAGTAGAATCAATATCACACCCAATATTTATTTTTTGTTTTCTTTTTCCTGCGATCTGTCCATAAAGACATTTAGCTGGATGCTAAGTGGGTGAAGATAGATGTGCATAGCCTGAATCCAGTGAGTCAAACAAAATTGCAAAAATTATCCATCCCCATATTCCCCATTGAGGATGTCTTGTCACACCCAATAATAAATAACTATTGATAAAGCTAACGCAATATACACTATTATTACAACCAATAAATATGCTTCTATATATCAACTGAATAATCTACTTCATCACAGTTTGCAGTGCAAATGCGGATGTATCTTTATGCAAGAGGATGATCTTTTAAAATGAATTAATTATCTAGGCTAGTTAATGTGTGAGCTAGATATCCAACTACCATTCTACAGGTTGTGGTCCCATGCAGCGCAAATATTTGTAAGCTTGAACATGTCTGTTTATTCTTTAAATATATTTGAGGCTTAATCAAATTAGTTGGAAAAACTTTGCAATTTAGTTGTTAAAGTCGGCAAAATCGAATAGGCCCGTTTTGACAGGACATTATAAAGCATTGTGTCAAAAAAAGACAAACAGACATACAGAAGTCGTGCGACAAGAAGATACACCCTCTTGTTAAAATGGGCCTCTTAGATCTTGATAACTCTAAGTTATAATATTCAACATACATTCATTAAATTAATAGTACAAGCTCTCCTTAGTTTGGGATCAGATGGCCTGTGTGAGGATTTCCTTATCCCAGGATGTTTATTTATGTATTTACCATTTAAGCCTTAAATAATATTATTATAAAAATTACAGAATACACAGAGAATAACTATGAAGACCACCACAGACCACCAGATGACATACCACTAGATGACACTGATGAATCCTACAATATTCCTTCTCCATCATTCTCAGATGATAACCTAGAACTTTGGGGATGCTCCTCTTGCAGGAAAGACTTTTTTTCACTGGTTAGATTTTGTACTATGTTCTCAATCAGCTTTCTATCTTATATTCTAATATCTAGAAATTAGAATCCTCTAACAGACATTCACCACAATATTTGAATATGGGTATGTACAGTTTAGTATTAATTCGACTTTTAATTTTATATTTTGTTTATATTATTTTAGTCTTCATTAAACATTCATCTACCACAATGCGGCAAAAATGACACTGAAGAAGCAACAAAACCGGCAGAAGAAGGCAATAAAAAGAAATTTCTATGTGATGTTTGTGGAAAGACAGCATATTCCAATGCAAATCTATTAGTTCATATGTAAGTTATTAATGAAACATTTTATTACTGTACCCCTATAGTCACCTATTGATGATAATAGAAGCGTTTTACCTGAAAATAAAACGCATATTAAATACTTACCTTATTTGAAACCTTATAAAATGAGATAGGCCTTCCTTGTTTTCTGCTCTAGACTTCCTTCTTTGTCTACCCAAATATTGCCGTCTCGCTCGCACATCTCCCCACTATCCACCCAGGCAGAGCGCGAGCTTGAGCCACGCGCGCTATCTCGTCATTGAGTCGAAATACCAGGCAGAACTAAAAATTAAGGTTTCAAATAAGGTAAGTATTTAATATGCGTTTTATTTTCAGGTAAAACGCTTCTATTAAAACTTGACCGTTATTTGAAACCTTATAAAATGAGACGTGTTTGTTTTCGCCTGGTGAAAGTGGATGCCAATGTGATTTTATGCTTGTAGCATAAAGTTATTTGTGACATAGGTAGGTACCTGTGATGTCTCCAGTATAGGTCATACGTGTACAGACTTCTGTGTAAGTCTGAAGGTATCGTGAGAGAGAATAGGTATCAAAAATATTAAGATGTGCGAGGTACTGTAATTTTATTTATAAAGTACAAACGAAATATGTAGGTGTAAATGGCTAGAAGCAAAGATCTTAATCAAATCATTGATGAGCATAAAAACATGTATCGTATTTGATTGAAAAGCAACATTCAAGTATTTAATTAATCATGCGAAGATAATGTGATCCCGCGATTAGTGGCTTATTATCAGCTATATGGTAACTGTCTGAAAGGGTTGCAGATCTCTAATGGGCATGAGACCAGATTTAGTGGATCTGAACTGATTATGCCAGCACCAGCGATGAATTATTCTATTTCGCACCCTATTAAAGATGCAGCTTTGGCAGGTCTTGTCAATAGTTGGTGGATTTTGCTGTGTTACGTTTATCGTATAAAAGGCGAATACAATCTGTACACACAGTAATGTATAGCTATATGTTTTGCTATAGTCTATGTACCTACCGACATTATTATTCTCCGACACGTGTAGGTACATCATATATTCTAATCAAAACGTTAATTACATACAGTACATATTTACTTACATGTGGTATTTTGCTATAATCACCAGCAACATTACTGCATAAACATTAACCAGAAATATAAGTTTTAAAGACCGACACAAGTAACATCATAACATAACTTTTACTTGTTCTAAAACTGGAAAGTGAAGTCATGTAGGTACAAGGGTACTTACACAAGGTACAAGGTTGAAGGCAACCTTAACACACTACAAAATTAAGACAACGCTGTGTCGGTCTGGATATACAAAATTCGTTACTTAAATTTTAGATATGTTTCTAAAAATTACACGAGTCAATCGACTATCTATCGTATCAATATATATCAAAATATGTCCAACCAACACATGAGAACTAAAACTGCATACATTTGATACCACTGACTTATTCAGCATAATGAACATTCATCTAAGTGTAAGAAGCAAGTAGTTAATAACTTTATTAGTACAGGAGTCATTGTGACAAATGGACTACTTAAGTTTGTTCATTTTATTTCAAACAAGCTACGGTTAGAAGCGATTTTTCAACAAAGATGCCATGGTTACAACAAGCAATCCAATACTCATATTTCTATAATTCCAGACCATCTTATGGTATCTACTTGGAGGTAGAAAAACCGTCCATGTATCTATCGATAGCGCTGTATCGTGAATGGGACTGTCAAAGCTCTGAACTTGAGGTCTGCCCTCCGAAATACTATCGAGGAATTAGTTACTAAAAGTTTGTTTCGAACCAATTTAGCTGAGGTAGCAGTTTAGAGATTAAACAAGATAGAGGGTAATGTTATGCTAGGTGGTAATTCCACGTGGAACAAAGGTGCTTTTTCTTCGTAAAACATTTATTCATGCTTTAGTCTAAATATATTAAAAAATCTTTCAACTAAGTATGTACATTCCATATTATTGTGCAGGCGTATCCGCTGTGTAAGTGCTCCTCGAGCAGTAGTTGGTAATCAGTAACAATAGACGAGGATCTAATCTAATATATGAAAGAAATTGGAATGTTACATTCATATGACGATGATACGGTTCATCAGATGATTGTCACCCTCATTCCGAACATAGGTGACGTTTAATTTAGATATTGTCATGCTTTCAAGATAGCGAGGAGTGCTTTGTTATTGCAATGCAACATTTACCTGGCTAAACAACTGTTCGACTGTTTATTGCGCTTACAGGCTTCATCTGATTATAAATTTCAATAGAAAATGAGATTGCGATTGCAGTTGAATCAAAAAAGTATGCTGAATCACGGTAGTGCAGACTCTTTTGGGATATTACCAAGCTCGATAAGTTTAATAGACCGATTAGGCTCTAACGTGATTTTGAAAGAAAATCAATAATATTTCTAGTATTCCATTGAACCCCCAAAAACCCTGCGAGGGTGGGTAAATTTGTCAACATAGTGTAAGCCTCTGTAGCACAATTTTATTCATTCTTGTTTTAGAATTAAAACATAACGCCTTGGAAGGCAGGAGAAAGTCATTCAAATAATCGATAATAGGTATTCCTTATTCCCTATATGCTTGTTACCCCATTGGTTAATTAAGCAAAAAACTTTTGGCTGAGACCGAAAGGTAATATAGTTGCCATTATTGGTCATAGATTCGTATGTGCGTCGCTCACATTTACTAGTGAAAAACATGCCTGAGATCTGAATTTTGCACAAACAGTCAGGGTTGAAATAAATCAGCGATACGGTAAACATTTAATTCGTATCACACGTTATAATAGATCAGTGAGATCAAATCAAAATCAAAAAGTCATTTATTCAGTTTAGGTCCTGATAAGGCACTTATAAACGTTAATTTGTTATATACAGTTGAATTTACCACCGGTTCGGAATACACTTAAACTGAGAACTGAGATTCACCACTTTTTAGCATCAGCAGACAATGTTCAATGGTGCGGGTGGATATCTGATACCACAGTACTGAACCGAATCTTGACATTACCAACGGTTTTTTGGTAAAACAATACGCATCGACAGTGTATTATATTATTTTCAGTATATAAACCGGGGGTGCTTAGATGTCACCCTGCTGGTGGAATAGAATTTATTGTCCCGCTTTGAAATTATTAAATGTCAATCTTTAAGCACCTTGCAAAAAACGAGTATGGTAAGACCCCTGCGAGGGATAAATATATAAGAACAAGTCCGTAAGGGCACCAACCTCCAAGTCAAGTACTTAAGAGTACGCTGTAAGGGTACATTTTCCAGTTACTAGCCCCTGTGAGATTTGATAATGATGGGAAATATGCGTAGAGGCATCTCGGCATAGGACTTTGCAAATGTACATTTTAAAACCAACTATTCCCATGTTGGTGGTTATATTAGAGACTGTGCGACAGAACATTTCAAATCACCTGTCTTTGCATGGGTTGATTTAGATGGCGATTGTGAGAAGAGGCACAATAGGTAAAGTAGGTAGTCTAGGTAAAGTACCCTGCGTTGAGGGTATATATTTCGAGTCCCTTTTCCCTACGAGGCAGGGATAGAGTAAAAATCTGCTTTGACCTGTTTCTAAAGTAGGATCATTTAATTTTTAATTGAAAAGCAAAATAGGTTTTCAAACACCACACTGCCTTTTTAATCCTTTCATCGTTAATGTGCGTAGACACACCATCCAAACGTAGTACCCTGCGAGAGTGTATTCTAAGGTCACGTAAAGATTTATATGCGTCAGGCGCGACATGATGTATTTGAAACCAGACTTGAAGGGTCCATTTCAAGTCACCCTGTAAGAGGTTGATTATGATGGAAAATGTCCGTACGGGCAGAAAATCCAAAATAATACCCTGCGAGGGTACATTTCTGTCCCTGCAAGCGGTTGATTAATATGGGGAACGTGTGTACAGGCATAACATCCAAGAAAATACCTCACGAGGCTACATTTCAACTCATCTGCCCCTTCAAGGGGTTGACTATTATTGGTAATGTGCATACGGAGTACTGGCACAACATCTCAAAAGAACACACGTGAGGGTACATTTCAACTCACCTGCCCCTGCAAAGGGTTGATTATTACGGGGAATGTGCATACGGAGTAAGGGCACAACATCCAAGAGAATAAATACCCCGCACCGGTACATTTCAGTGACTGCCCCTGCGTGGAGTTAATAATAATGGGGAATGTGCGTGCCGGCCCAACATCCAAGCAAATACTCTGCGCGAGTACGTTCTAAATCACCTGCCCCTGCGCGGGGTTAATAATAATAAGGAATATGCGTACTGGCACAAGATCTAAGACAATACCCTGCGCGGGTATGATTTAAGTCACTGCCCCTGCGCGGGGCTAATAATAATGGGGAATGTGCGTACGGGCACAACATCCACGAAAATACCCTGCGCGGGTATGTTTTGAGTCACCTGGCCCTGCGCGGGTTGGTGTATGGATCAGACTAGCTTGCTAAGCAGGAGCATTTGATCCTTTTTATTAGAGGCAAAAATGTTTAAACTTTTTTAAGCACTGTAACTAGACTAGCAATAATGGCAGGCGAAATATCTGGTTAGCGGATCACAATTCCTCATTTGAATAATTTCAGTACAAATAAGTTGTAATAATTCTAATTCACTACATAACACTTTAAATTCTTTTTTATTATCAATCAACTTCTTTCACTTTTCACTTTTAATCACCGCTTCATTGCAAGATCCTCAACAGAGGTTTATTTAAGTAACTAGTAACACACAAGCTAGCACAAAGTTGTTACAGCGGCAAATTTCTTTAAAATATTTAACTATATAATAAATTGTTATTTAGACGGCACTGCTAACGTTTTCGACACCTTAACATCGCCTGCGGTCATTATTAATTTTATTATAGATCCGAGAATCAGATATATGAGATATATGAGGCATTTGGATTTACTTGAGGACCTTACTCGACCCAGTGTTACGCTGCCTTTTAGATCATTTTTGCTCAGGGCAGTATTCGTTATCACTATTCGCACGTTGTGATTTATACAGTTAGCACTTGATGTAATTTAAATATTAATGTTCAACTGTGAACAAAACAGGAACTAACCTAGGAAAAACCAAGGATAATAAATTAATAAAAGCAAAATTATCAATAAAAAGTGGGTAGATTAAATAGTTTAAGAATTAGCTGTTCAAAGACATGAACATAAAATATCAAAATTAAATTAAAATATCGAACGGTAACACCGTTAAAATCATTATATTATTATTTTAATAAACTAAGAAGGAACAAAGGTATATAAAATATACAAATAACTTACGAGTGCCTAGGCTAGGCTAGGCACAACCGTCCGTTGCAGAAAACAGGACGCCAATGACGAGATAGCGCGCGTGGCTCAAGCTCGCGCTCTGCCTGGGTGGATAGTGGGGAGATGTGCGAGCGAGACGGCAATATTTGGGTAGACAAAGAAGGAAGTCTAGAGCAGAAAACAAGGAAGGCCTATCTCATTTTATAAGGTTTCAAATAACGGTCAAGTTTTAATATACCGTATATTGTGTTGAAATTGTTTCACTTTTTTTTAAATAAGGGCCAGGCCTATCTTTTTAGCTTCAATATTGTTTGCATATTGCAGGGGTATTCATGAAAACGTATTTCCATTCAAATGCGAGGAGTGTCCATATCAGGGGAGAACCATGGATTTGTTGAAGGTACACAAGAGGTCCCATTTAGTGGATAAACCGTATAAATGTACGCAGTGTCCGAAAGCGACGACGACCTCCAGTAATCTTGCCAAACATATGCGACATGTTCATAGCACCTCTAGGCCGTATAAGGTAAGAATAATATTATCGTAACCGATTTCGGTTATAAGCAAACCTACCCAAACAAAGACATTTAATTCACTATAAAAAAAAACAACTTCCTGGAATTCCAGAACTAATGTTGCTAATAAACGTTCCGATGGTCGGACTCCTAGGAGGCGGGGCGTCCTGCCGTTCGGAGCGTGCGTAGCGCAGCAGGACCGATATCATTATTATCCCTCCGAGCGCCTTATACAGACCGTTTGTGTTTAAGGGGAACCGCGGCCATTGTGCGCGAAATGCCACTGTGACGTATAAGACACAAGGTTTAATATTAACTGTCTACTGTTCCATATAAATTTTAAATCTAGCAGGTCTTTCTTGTCTGGTCGTGCGCGCGACCAGATTATTAATACTGGTCGGCTCGCCTTCGGATTGGTCGGTATCGACGTAGGTATTAAATAGGTAGGTAAGTAGAAGTCCGACCATCGGAAGGTGTGTTACTAGTTTGAGACAATGGTGCTGATTCTGTTGTTAATAACTAAAACTAATTTAGTCTCACATGTCTCTTTCTAACAAAGAACATAAGAAAAGGATGTAAGAAATTTAGTCCTGGCAAATTAGTCCAATGCTTGTTTTCAATATAAATTTAGTCGCCATCTATCGCGGTTACATCTAAATACCCGCAAATGATTGAAAATTGCGACTAATTTGACAGCTTTAAATATGTTCTATGCTTTTTTAATAACGTTTGTAAGAGAGATGAGATGTGACTAAAATTTGTTTAGTGCGATTTACAACATAATCGACACCAATATGAACATAAATAGAGAGAGATAAATAAACAATGAAGTTGATTAAAAAATACACCCAGACACAGAACAAACAGACTCATGTTGAAAACCTATTTAGATTGTGTGGCTAGTCTTGGGCTTCCTCTGCATTTAATGGAGATATTGGGACATGTAAGCTAAGTAACATAATCACGTTTTTCTTTTCAGTGTGCTTACTGTGAAAAGGCATTCTCTTACCAACATGATATGAAGAGGCATGTGAAAGACATACATCTACGGCAAGGCACTGTCGATTGTGATGTTTGCTATAAGAAATTCAATACAAAGTAAGTGACAACATGATACTAATAATTTGACTTGTACTATCAAACCAGAGTTACTTTATAATTTTTAAGATTAATTTATCTAACTTCTTGAAAAATGAACTAGTGTTGTCAGTGAAAACAGTGGCGTAGCTACCTGGGGGCTAGACGGGGCAGTGCCCCGGGGCCCCCAAGCTCAGGGGGGCCCTCGGACTATTGACTTACAAAATATAAATTGAACACAGACATATATAAGAAGAAGCAGACGAAGCATTCCAGACACGTACAATGGACAAATTTGCCCATTTCTCTTTAGAACTCCCTTTGTGGGATCGACGCCTAATATTTCGCATAAAAACAAACAGTTCATACGGATTATCATGACGGACAAGATTGCGGAAAATGCTACGATCTGTCGTTTTTCAATGTGTGAGTGTAGTCTTGCTCCAGGTGTAAAAACGAGATGGGTCGATATGAATATTTTAAATAGTTTTGTTGGGGCCCTAGTATTTTTTTTGCCCGGGCCTTTGGTTTGCTAGCTACGCCACTGAGTGGAAATCTACCAAATAATATTCTCTTTGAAATTCATTCCTATTGTTTGTAGGTCGACATATGACTTATTACAAAACTCGTATTTTCCAGGAAAATATTACAAGGCCATCGATGGAAAATACACAAGATCAAAGGTGAAAGACAGGGACGACTCCCTTCATACTTGCTGTGTCAAACGGATGACAACAATGAAGACAACATAAATGACTCTGAACCTAATTATTAGCACTAGAAGTTGGTATAATAGTTCTTTAATTTTTAATGTTTTTTTTTTTTGTAATCTGTAATTACGATATGACACAAAGGCTCACAGCAGACCTTAAAGAGTGCCAGCTAGCTGACTGATTGGTGATGCTAGCTAGAGCAATTTTTAAGCTAATATTAAGGAAAACATGGGGTATTATAGGCATAGCGCTTAACTGAGTAGGTTCCTGCGGTAGTGGAGCGGTGCGAGGGGTGTGTTTTCATTAACGTGAGCGCGAACATGAACGTGTATAGCGAGACAGTTCTGATACATCACATGTCACTCCCTCCCGCACCGCTCCTCTAGCGCAGGAAGGAACCTACTCAGTTAAGCACTATGCCTGTACAGTATTACCCAACTGATAAGGCGCGTCTTGAATCTTCGTTCGCACAGAAAAGAAGGTATGGCCCCGAAGATTAACGAAAGAATGCTTAAAACTTACAATCAACCTTAGATCACTACTATAAAGTTCATAATACACTGCATCTGTTAGTTCCGTCTCACTCGCAAGTCACGCACGGCGCGCGCTAACATGGCGGCAGCTGCCGACCAATAGCGGTTTCCCGCGCTTTAAAAAATATAAAAAGTATCTTCTGCGCAGGTACATCGATAAGCCATATCAGTTGGGTACTACTGTACTGTACGTACATACCAGCGTTGCCAGACGTCCCGATTTTGGCGGGACGTCCCGATTTTTAGCCCAAAATTAAATGTCCCGCGCGGGACAGGCTCAGTCCCGCTTTTCGAGGATTACTCGACGGAGAAAAAAAATGCGCTAAAGTGCGTTAAATGCCACTGTGATCTACAAAAATCAAAATTCTGAGTCCACGCAATCAAAAGATGCCGTACCTATATGCCGCATATTTTGACGCTCGCAAGGGAATCAAAACCTATAGAGTACTTCCGGTGGACCTAGAATCATAACGCGAGAACCAATTCCATGCAGCACAAGTAAAGGAAGATATCCGAAAAGCGGGAAGTTACATCACAAAAAAAAATTACAATTATTTTAAGACATAATCGAAAAATGGGGATAAATCTTCGAGACTCGATTCCCATGATCAATGAACTATTTACGTATGTCCCGCTTTTCGCGATAGAATCCCGCTTTTTTTCTCAAGAGGTAACAAAATACCGCTTTGCCCGAAAAAATCTGGCAACGCTGGTACACACGGCTACAGATCAAGCTATACATTTCCAGTATAAGCTGATCTCGCATAGTAAAGGATTTCCGTACAATGGGAGGTCAGCTTATACTAGAAATGTATAGCTTGATCTGTAGCCGTGTGTACATACCCATATTAATCAAAACTTTTTACTTTTCTGCAACCAGGGCGGCGCCACGTTGTATTGAACTTTATAACTTATTTTCTGGCAAAACTAATCCAAAACCAATATTTGTTCACTATCTGCTAATTAATTTAAAATGCATATATCTTCGTAGGTTGCTCATTATATAAGGTAGATATTTTGTATTTACTTTTCTTGTACTTAATTTTAGCTTCAAAACAACGGTATCGAAAAACAATGTTGTAATGTAGAATGCAATCATATATTATATCTGTGTACTTATGACATGCTCTGGAATAGTAAGTGACTTTAACATACTTTAGTCTGATATCTTATAAAGAGGAGTAGAGTAGGAAGATAGATAAGTTTACATGAAATATTATGAATCATATTAGGAATCAAAGTTTTTGCAGTATTATCATGTTTAATTTCGATTTGGTTTCGCGATGAAGTAAAATGTGTGAGATAGGGAGACAACTCATAGTTAAGCGATAGATTTCAGACCACCAACTTACTGTAGCAGCATGATGCATAATAACTATTTTATTTATGCACATAGCAATTTTATGGGCTATCTAATAGATTATTTGCAACAATATTGTATTGTAGTAATGTCAGACGGAGCATAAATCAGTTTCTAGAAATTGTTATAATATAGCTTTGTCCATATTTTTATCACGAATACATTGTAATTAAGTAATTAAAATGAGTTCAATATATCTTTAGTTATTTTAATTTGCTATTTTTATCTCTAAGGCACTTGTATAATAAGGGCGTTAACTCAAATCAAGGGTAATAAAAAGATTACAAATATTTAACTATAAAATGGAGATGTGTTCTATTATGACTGCAGTGTGCTAGAAACTTCGGAATTCACAAGTTCTATCAGCAAAGTAAAAAAATGTTGGAAATAAAAACAGGATTTCTATATTTACTATTCCTTCATAAATGTATTGCATTTGATTTGTCTCGCGGAACTCTATTAATTGATAAACCTAGTGAAACATGTACCTCGGATTTGAAAGTCAATAATGCACACTACAACTTATCTGATACCTATCACATTGGCGATGTAGAACCCACTGACGCGCATTATGACATTTATGGAAATCTGTTTTATGTTGAATCTGGACAAGATGAAAAGGGTTATTACTTCAATGCTAACGTCATAAAATTTAAGACTGTTGATCCACAGCAAATACCGGGTAAGTGAATTTTAAAACAACACCTCATCACATTTCTGGGAATCTGGCTTAACATCAGTACCGTAGCGGGAATTTTTTTTTTTTCGAGTTTTTATTATTTTTTACCTTCGTAGAAAAATATGGATAGATATTTCAGTGATTAGCGACAGTAGAAATTCATTTGGCACATTGTGTTATGAATGTTTTTTGTATAATATGAGCCATATTTGAACATTTCTCACGGTCTCTCTAAAAACTGTAAAACTTACTATTTTGGGAAATGTGCAAAAATGGTTAATCTTAAACAAAAAGTATCAATTCTACATTATGCTAAATGAAATACTACGGTCGCTAATTACTGAAATATCTATCCATATTGTTCTACGAAGGTAAACAATAATAATAAAAACTTTAACTAGTGTCCAGTGTCCTATACAGCTGAAATTGTTTTATTTAGATTTAAATTGCTTTTCTCTTCTAGGTTTACCCGAAGGGATGAGTTACTCTATTGCAGTAGATATGAAAGACACTAAGGTTTATTTCGGTACTGGCAGAGGGTTGTATAGTTACAGCTATGAAACTCACAGTGCAATACCTATTTCTGAAAGTACCCTTAAACTGGATATGATTTTTGTAGACAAAGATAGTAACAAATACGTTTCCGAAAATATTAACGGTGTGGAAGAATTGTATCTTTACGATGGAGAGAAGAAAATACGCTTTAATAGTCTCGAAGCACTAAATGAACTGGCCATAGACGATAAAAACAACTTCTACTACATCAAAGAAGAAAAGTTATTTGTACTCAAGTCCACTCTCTCATCTCCTATTTGTATTGGCAACGTGTCTTATGATGGTAGTGCACAAATATCATTTCACAATGATACATTCTTCATTGCTAGCGACAGTTTAGCATATTTTCACGAAAATGAAACTGGAAAACTTAAACTTGTAGAAAATACACCTGGCAACTTGACTGCTATAGCTTTCGAAAGAACAGGAGATTTTATACTTGGCATTCATGGAAAAATATTAAGGTACAAGAAGACAGAATGCGATGTCAGAAATAATTTTACTACTTGATAAGATTATTTTATAGCAATGCGCCTTACCTACTTAGGAGACAATTGACAATATATTATTTGATGTAAAAAAATAAATATCAATGTTGGAACATTTCTTTTAATAAAAAAACACATCATTACAACATGATTTTTAAAACCATAAATTAGAAGATTTAACTATTTTAATCAATAAGCTAGTAAATAGCTTAGGTATATATTAAGAGGACCTACCAAGGCTACCAACCTAATACATACAATTTTATTTTCATTTAGGTACCTAATAATAAGTTACCTACCAAGCTTATCTTACCTCTAGGACATTTTTTTCTAAATTCATGTCATTGATTTAACTGAGAGTTAACTGAACTAATATCATAGTAGGTACTTACTTGATAGTACCCATCAATTTTCCATGGTAGAAAGGAAACAATAGGTATTATATTATTGACACAGCACAGATGTTGTTGTTGAAAAGTTTCCTTTCATTGCATTAAAGTCTTATTAATGTAGTACACAACAATATACAGATTCCTATTTGCTTATTATTAATTTTATCTATATATTTATCATAAAAGACTGTTTCAAGTGCCTTTCATTGATGTTTTTTTAGTTTATCACCATTTAAATTAATTTGATAGCTCAAATGGTGTATTCCCAACTGCCCCATTGCCCACATGCCCATTGATGGGGCCGTTGGGAATTTAATTAAACAATTTAAATTGTTCTCTACCTCCCCATTGCTCTGCAGTGGTGTTTTAACGTAGGAGGAGGGTAGTGTCGAGGAGACGAGATCTGATTTCCACTGCATCAATGGGAAGGTTGGAAACAATTTTAATGAATTCCCGATGGCCTCATTAATATGTGGGCAATGGGGCGATTGGGAATACACCGCTCAAATCAATAAAAATATCCTAACCTAAAGATTCTAATATTTCCAGTTTTCTATATTTAAAATAAATTCAAACAACAAAATTATTGTAGTGCTTATTCATTCATAGAAAAGTAATGGAACTTAATAAATTAACATTAGAAGCACAATGGTCCTGTGGCCAAATCCTGAAACGCCACTCACACTTAAGTTAGGATTAATTATTCATTTGACAGTTCAATTATATGGGATAGCCTGAGGATAGCCCTTGTCAAGTATTTATGATGCTCCTTAATTTCTAAGTGACATTTCATATTATTTTGTTCACTAAACTTATAAATTTTCAGTGAGGTAAAATGCTCTGTGATATCATAGGGAAGGTTATAGGCTGTGTCTGTGAATTTGGCAGAGCCATTGGTTGACTAGTGCTGGATATGGTAATTTGTTGAGTAGATGTCTGATGAACTAATTGTTGAGCTGAGGGCACCATCTGTTGTTGCGCTGATTGCTGAGCAGCAAGTTGTTGTGACTGTTGTGCAACCATTTGCTGAGCAGACTGCTGAGCTGCTGCAGCTAAATGTTGCGCAGATTGTTGCACTGCTAAATGTTGTGCTGACTGTTGAGCAGCCAAGTGTTGTGCTGACTGCTGCACCACAAGATGTTGTGCCGATTGTTGAGCAGCCAAGTGTTGGGCTGACTGTTGGGCGGCTATGTGTTGCGCCGATTGTTGGGCGGCTATGTGTTGTGCAGACTGTTGGGCGGCTATGTGTTGTGCTGACTGCTGAGCAGCCAAATGTTGTGCTGACTGCTGAGCAGCCAAATGTTGGGCAGACTGCTGAGCAGCCAAATGTTGCACTGATTGTTGTGCAGCTAAATGTTGCACTGTCTGTTGGGCAGCTAAATGTTGCGCTGACTGCTGGGCAGCTAAATGTTGCGCAGATTGGTGAGCAGCCAGGTGTTGTGCAGACTGCTGAGCAGCTAAATGTTGGGCATTTTGTTGGGCAAGATGCTGAGCGGATTGCTGTGCAGCAGCCAAATGTTGCACTGTCTGCTGAGTGGTAAACTGTGGTGCTTGATGTTGTGCTGCAAGTTGTGGTTGCAATGCTGACTGCTGCACCAGTTGCTGTACTGCAGTCTGTGATGCATTGCTCATGAGTTGTTGAGTTGATGGTGCCAATGTTAACTGAGCAGGTACTGCAACAACAGTCTGGCCCCCACCCATTAGTGTACCTGAGTCACTGACTTGCATGAGTTGTTGGGCACCAGCACTTGTCACTATTAATGCTCCAGAGTTTCCTACAAGTTGCTGAGTTGTGCTCACTGTAAGTATTTGGGGGGCTGGCGTAAGCAACTGTGCTTGTGATGCAGCAGGAGCCAGAGCCAAGCTAGGTGTAGCCGATGCTGGAACTAAAGCTGGCAATGCACCAGCAAGACTCACAACAGGGGTCACACTTACAGTAGCCAAAGACACAGGGGCTGAAGTGCAATGTCTTGAAGTTATCACACAAGGTTGACCTGCTCTTACAGATGCAGTCTGTTCCAATAAAAATTCATTCATGGAAGTTAGTTGTACATTCTTTTCTGTCAAGTCTGCAACTCTCTTGAGCAATACACTTATATTATCATGAAGTAATTTTACTTTGTGTTCTAAGCCACAATGGCACAAGTTGGACGCACTTAACACTTGCTTCTCAATTATATTGTCTTCATATGTATATCTTCTAAACTTAGCTTCTGGGGGAGAATCATCATCTCGTATAGGCGGTGGATAACTATACTGTGGAGGTGGAATACTCAGAACAGGTACTACATCCTTGTTGTCAACTAAATCAGGTAAGTGAATCAGTTTACATTCTACATTGGTACAAGAGCCATGTATGAAAGCTTGACATATTGGAGTACTGCGTGGATCACGTGGAAATATGCCCGAAGTGTAAAAATGCTCCTCTTCTTCAACTGAACTGTGTATAAACTTACAATTGACCCTGTAGCATCCTTTGTTTTGAAAATCGTGACAAAATCTAAATAGTTCTTTAAGATAAGGTCTCGGTGGGAACTCATGTATATATCTACAATTATCCCGGGAGCAGCAACCACGGATATAATCTCTACAAAAACAGCTCGCTGTTAGACCCAACTTATCGGTTTCATCCAGGCTCATAGTACCGTCCATATTTATAATGCCAATCATGCTGTTATTTATTCAGCAATGCTTTTGCATTCTCATCTATGCAGTTAATAATTTTGAAACTCGTAGTAAGTCGCTCCTGCGGTTGATTGTATGTATGTATCCACTGTAATCCGATACTAAAATTCACTTTGCTTCTCTGTTCTGTGCCAAGCCAAGCAAGATATTAAGATATAGGTATAGGTACTTTCCTTTGGAAACAAAACAATAGAATAGAATTGTTTGTAAATCCAAAGTAATTCTTGATAATCTATTAGTGATAATTGTAAACGAACTAACCAAATACACCAATTCTATAATACCTACCTACCACAGATAACTTTTATTTAAGATGTTGGTGTCACACGGCTTGTGTATTTTGCAGTATTTTGCCATTTTCCAGTTAAATTATAAGTTCTAGTCACAATAAATCACTTTCACATAGTCCTCAGTCAGTCACCGTCCATAAGTCATGTTTTAGTACAATGGTGGTTGTACAATACCTCGGATAATATGCAATAAAGCACTTATTACACCTTCCTATTTCTAGGATCCTAACTAGGAAATAGGAACGTGTAATCGCAGAAACAACGGTTAGTGTCCTAAGTAGTGAGATAGGAAGGTCCCAACCGCTCTGCTTCCTTAAACAGGAAAGTGTAATCGCGTCGCTCCGATTTAGGACGTTTAGGGATGTAACATTGTTCTTCAAAACATCGATGTTTTGAAGAACAATGTCTTTCATCGGTAACTGCATTACGGGATCTGTGTCGTCAACGTGTTCAGCACGTCCAAAATTAAAATTCTTATCATAGAGCTCTAATCTGAAACAAAATACATAGTAATTTATAATTATAAAACAGAAAATCAAAACATAACTTCTAAGGCCCGAATTAAAGTCCAAATCAGAGCATTCATGAAATAATTTCCTGTCATATTTCATTTTAGGATCTAAACTGCAAATTCTAAGGTTTATTGAGTAAAAAATAAGAGAAAGAAATACAAATTCTCTGTACCTTTCAACAAGGTCTGCTTTTTTCCCACTCAAGGAGGCACCTCGTTTTTTAAGTTCTTCTTTCAGTTCTTTGATCCGCCAGTTGGAATACATGTTGTTTAGAATATGGTTCACTTGATAGCACTGAGAGAAAAGCGTCTTTGTGTCACAAAATGGCTACAAATCACGAATAAAAAAACAATGCTAAAGCTTAGCATCATAACAAAAAAATGACATGGGAACTAACTATTCTAGCGCCACCTGAGATTAGCTTTCACCGGCCAACCCACGTTATGTTATTATTTTTATAAATCCGTGTATTTTGCGTTTTAAGGGCTTATTACACCTTCCTATATTTAGGATCCTAACTAGGATGGTTCTAACAAGGAAGCAGGAAGCTACTTATTACACTACACTATCTTGCTTTCTAACTAGGACGCGGCAAAGAGTATAGCAACTATACTTAAAGCGGGACGGACGACTCGTAGGGATGTAACAAAGGTCGATTTAAAAAAAATATAACTATACTTACATCGATGTTCTTCCGATGTTTTAAGTTTTTTATTCTCTCAAACCGATCACACAAATTAAAATTTCAATGAATACAAATGAGCTCCTTTATGTTAAAATAAAACAAAATTGAACTTTATGTAAGTAAGTACCAAGTATTAATTTATAAATAATGTAGTACTTTCAATGTACGGATTATTTTTCTATTATTGTTTCTTGATTACTAATGACCTATACATTCATCCCTCAGAATATACGCCAAGACTTTAGAAGGGCCTTATATAATTATTTCAAAACATCGATGTTTTGAAATAATTATATATTGTACGGATTATTATTCTATTATTGTTTTTTGATTACTAATGACCTATACATTCATCCCTCAAAATATACGCCAAGACTTTAGAAGCCTTATATAATTATTTCAAAACATCGATGTTTTGAAGAACAATGTTACATCCCTAAACGTCCTAAATCGGAGCGACGCGATTACACTTTCCTGTTTAAGGAAGCAGAGCGGTTGGGACCTTCCTATCTCACTACTTAGGACACTAACCGTTCTTTCTGCGATTACACGTTCCTATTTCCTAGTTAGGATCCTAAAAATAGGAAGGTGTAATAAGTGCTTTATTGCATATTATCGGAGGTATTGTACAACCACCATTGTACTAAAACATGACTTATGGACGGTGACTGACTGAGGACTATGTGAAAGTGAATGTATGGGGAAAGTGCCTTCCGGCGGGCGTCCGTATATTTCTGACAGAAAATTTCTTATAGTATGCGGCCGACCTTAATCAGGCCTGTCTCACTCCCATGTTTAGGTACGATTGCGCGCCGACGGTCTACCGGACTAACGCTAGTAGGTTGCAACGCGCCCGCAGCGAAAGACGCATGTGGGTATAACTACCTACGTGCTTTTATAAAGTGTTTATTGTTCTTATTTTAACACTATTTGTGTTGGTATCGTTGTTTTCATAGTACTAGATTTTTTGTTGTTGTTTCATTGTATTGTCTTAATGTCCTTTCTGACTTTATTAAGGTTGGCAAGATCTAATAGGCCCGTTTTGATAGCATACCAGTGTGTTGTTGATTTTCAACCAACTTCAAAAAAAGGAGGAGGTTTCTCAATTCGACCGTAAATATTTTTTTTATGTGTGTTCGCGGATAACTTTATGTCGTCGTTTATGAACCGATTTTGATGTTTTTTTTTAGAAACAGTTAGTAGTTCCAGAATAGAGAGTGTTCCCTCTTCAAATATACAAACAAACCAATGTAACGTCTTTATAATACTAGTATTATTATACACTAATGAATATACATTAGTGTAGATTTTACTTCTACCTTTTTAGAATAACTAAGATTTAACAAACCACTATTTCAAAAATCAGTAGAATAATATTCAGAAAAATTTAACAATTCTAATTGTTATTACTTACTCAGTATATCCTTTTCTAAATAATTCTTTAACTTTATTATTTTTTATATAACAAACTTGAAGATTATTAATAATAAACGTTGTGAATTTCGGCTGACAGCCCTGGACTAGGTAGTCGTGCCGTTTCTTGTCCCGTCGTCAGTCATTCCAGATTTTATATGCATGTATGTTACTAAAACCCTTCCCCAAAATAGTTGTATTCAGTTTCGTAGACAGAAATTATTAGTATAGGCATAAAACTTAGATTAAAATATGCAGACATTTAAAAATAACTTTCTGCTCTAATACTAGTTAGCTAGGATATTTCAAATGTCATTATTCACGAAAGGAGAATAGTAATAGGTACATACATAACCGATAAGGAAATATTGAAGATTCATAATACGTCATTAGACAACCCTACCGTAACACGTACCGCGTCATACAGGATAGAGTTATACGATAGAAAGAAAGGGAAGTTGTAGGTGAATATAATTTTAGGCGCGCAGCGCTGCGCGAACTGGATTGCGCCTTATTACGTCGTTCCAAGAGTCGCTTTTTATTTAAATGTCGTTTTCGAAGTGGGTTTTCTGTACGTAGTACTATTGAATATTCTGTGCTATTATTGACATTTGTTGCAAATGGCCGTCGTGTTGTTTATGTGCGTCTCTAAGGAATCACGAATAAAACTACTTTGCGCACGTTTTAGTTATTTCGTGTTATATTTCGTGATGTTTAAATCGTTTTGGGTATGAGAGTTTGCGTATTTTGTAAAACTCACTATAAAAAATGCAGCGGGATAACCTATCACAAGTAAGTTAATTTCATGCCTTTAAATTTGTTTAATTGCTTGTCTAAAGTTGTTATTACTATTTTGTTTTGAATAGTAAATGTTTTTATTAATATTTAGGTAACATTTTCAATAAATATAAAATGTAAACAAAGAAATAGGGCTGTAATGTTTCATATCGATAGTGGGTCGATACTTTTCTTGCGAGTTTAATGTGTCTTACAAAATTAGTGTAGTCAACCATCAGACTTGATAATCTAAAATATGTTTGGATAAAAGATTCGATGACCTTTTTTTTTATTACGCCCCGTTATATTTTGTTGGGTTACGTATTGTTTCACTGATACTTTTATCTAAAATTATTAAAAAATGGGTACCTTTAAACAATAACCTTTGAACTTAGCATCTTCAATTTTATTGTCATGGCATGCTATTATATATGTTATTTCTTTATCTGCATAGCGCTGTGCGACTCGGCGACGTGACGACCAATACGCGAACGCTAGGTCGAAGATGCTTGACCAGATAAAAAGAGAAGTACCAGGACCAGTCTATCACCAGGAACTCATACGGACCTAAGAAAATTTCGACGAACTGCGCGAGTTAGCGCACACTTGGCACACAATCAGGTGAACATATGAGGAATAAGGCACATCTAGCTCAAGATCAGCTCGACGCGAAGTCACATACTGTGGCGTTACGCCCCTTGAAGGGGGTCTGACAAAGGGACACATATGATTTGTAGGGAGCCAGCAAAGTGCACGCGTGAAAGAGCTTGATAATCTCTTGTTTTGAAGTCGATTAAATATAAATTAAAGTAATTCTTTGTGTTTTTTTTGTAGTACACACGGCTACACATCAAGCTATACATTTCCAGTATAAGCTGATCTCGCGTTGTATAGGATTTCCGTACAATGAGAGGTCAGCTTGTATTGGATATGTATAGCTTGATCGGTAGCCGTGCGTACCTTTCCAAGTGATCTACAGGAACATTTAACGAATGAGTGTTTAATCCGTACCTAAGCCGGTGCCCAAGCCTCAATTCATGATATTTTTTTTGTCATACTATTATAACATCCATACTTCCTTACTATAGTACAGTAGTAGGTACCCAATTAATATGGCTTACCGATGTACCTGCGCAGAAGATACATTTTCAAAGCGCGGGAAACGCTATTGGCCGACAGCTGCCGTCATGTTAGCTCGCGCCGTGCGGAGGGGCGTGACTTGCGAGTGAGACCGAACTAACAGCTGCAGTAACATAATACATGAACCTTATAGTAGTGATCTAAGGTTGATTGTAAGTTTTAAGTATTCTTTCGTTAATCTTCGGGGCCATACTTTTCTATGCGAACGAAAATTCACGACGCGCCATATAAGTTGGGTAATACTGTATATACTTTTATTATAAATGCGAAAGTAACTCTATTTGTTTGCTTGTTACCTAACTACGCATTCACACCTTAATCGCTGAACCAATCACGATAAATTGTGCATGCAGATAGTATCGAGGAGGACATAGGCTACTTTTTATCCCGGGAACACGGGTGAAACCGCGAGGGACAGCTAGTAACTATACATATAATAAACATGTTTAGGCAAAACTAACCATTTGTTAGCTGTTGGACTGATTCCTCCTAATTGCTTCTAGAGACATAGCGCTTAACTGAGTTGGTTTCTGTGGTAGTGGAGCGGTGCGGAGGGTGTCTTCATTATGTCAAATGACAAAAGAGAATTAAAAATGTATCGTGTATAGCGAGACAATAATTATTTTAAAAATTCAAATATCACCCCCTTCCGCACCGCTCCACTACCACAGGAACCGACTCACTTATGCGCTAAGTATGCCTGTAATATTATTAATACGAAAGTAAGGGTTATTTATTTATTAGTTTAGGGACTACAATATCTAAAGATTACGCGGACTAAATCACAGGAACAAATTATGTCGATAAATAAAAAAGAAAAATGTTTTTTATCGATATAGACACTACAATGTCCCGTCTCTACTATTAGTTCCGTGGACGCTCACGATTGCTATCAGCGCCAAAATGGCGAAAATCAAATGGGTTCAATAAAAGGTCGATGATATACTGTCCAGCGTACTTGTTTAATAGAGGTCAGTGATAATACGTCATTAGACAACCCTATCGTAACACGTGCCGCGTCATACAGGATAGAGTTATATTTTTTTTTTTTTTTTTTTTTTTTTTTTTTATTATTTGGTCTACAGAACTGAGTACATAAAAACTTATTCTATAAGGCATACTGATTAAGAAAAAAAAGGACTTAAATGTACTCTTCTTGACGTAGACACAGCTTGCATATCATTGTAGGTATAATACTTAAACTAACTGACTACTTACTAATACTTAACTAGGTTAAAAAATATATCTTAAGCAGAAAATTACATAGGTTACCGACTAATAGCAGTCAGAACCTTATTCTTAATTGAGGTCACAGAACCGGTAAACAAGTCGACCTCCGAGCGTAAAGAGTTTGATGATGAACACATGCGATAAATGGGTGAATGTTGACCAAGAACAGTCTTACAGAATGGAAGGTTAAAGGTAGTGCGGTTCTGGAGACGGCTACCGGAACGCGGTACTGAAAGAGAAAAACGTTCAAGTGTTTCGGAGGAGTCCACAAGGCCATGAAGTATTTTGTAGAGAAATACAACATCCGTTACCTTTCTACGAATATGCAGTGGAGTTAAATTGTAGCAGGCTAATCTATCAGAATACGATGTGAGAGTACGGCATTTATTGTTAGTATACGCAAGAATGTAAAGAAAGCGTTTTTGAACTCTTTCAATTCTATCTGAGTGCACCTGGTAACCGGGATTCCAAATGGTACTGCAGTATTCGAGAATTCCCCTAATTAGTGTTACAAAGAGGTGCACTGTTAATTGTGGCTGTTTAAATGCTTTCATCTGTCTCACAATGAATCCAGACAACTTAGATGCCCTTTTGATGATGTTATCAATATGCAAACGAAAGGAAAGCGAACTGTCTATCGTTACACCCAAGTCTCGAATACTAGATACTTCCTCTAATTTAATGCCATTAATGTTATAATCGACCTGATACGGATTGAATTTCTTTGAAAACTTCACATGATAACATTTTTCTAAGTTTAGTGACATCTGATTTTGTACACACCATCTATAAATCCTATCTAGATCTAATTGCAATTCAACCACATCTTGATCATTGTTAATAAGTCGGTATAACTTTAAATCATCCGCATAAAATTTAAAATTAGATTTTATTAAATTACCAATGTCATTTACAAAAATTAAAAAAAGTAATGGCCCCAAGTGTGAACCTTGTGGGACTCCAGACGGAACCGGGTATGCTTTAGAGACAAAACCACGTATTGCAACCAACTGAGATCGGTTTCTTAAGTAGGATTCGCACCATCTTAACAATGAACCATGGATGGCCATCGATTCGAGTTTTGCAATTAACAAATTGTGATTAACTAAGTCGAATGCCTTACGGAAGTCTGTGTATATTGCGTGTACTTCCTGTGTGTTATCAATTGCATTTGAAATAAAAGAAACATATTCTATAAGATTGGATGTTGTTGATTTACGTGGTAAAAACCCATGCTGGTTTGGATTAATGTACTTAAAAACATGGGCTAACATTCTACTATGCACAACGGACTCTAACATCTTACCACATATGGATAAAAGTGAAATTGGTCTATATAGAGCTATATTATCAATTGCACCAGACTTATGGATTGGAGTAACATTTGCCATTTTCCATATTTTGGGAAATACTCCAGTTGTAAGGGATTTGTTATAGATTTTCGTCAGGGGTTTGTACAAGCTGTTAGCACAGTTTTTGAGAAAAAATGGGGGTATTTTATCTGGACCGGGGCTTTTAGTTATGTCCAATGCTTTCAAACGCTCCAGAATTTCAGTCTCTGATATTAAAATTTTACTGAGAGGTGCACCGTGCGAATTAGCCAGGATGGTCTTTGGACTTGTAACTGAATTACTTATACTATACTAATCTTTCTATCATATAATTACTTATATGATAGAAAGAGAGGGAAGTTGTAGGTGAATATAATTTTAGCCGCGCAGCGCTGCGCGAGCTGAATTGCGCCTTATTACGTCGTTCCAAGAGTCGCTTTTTATTTAAATGTCGTTTTCGAAGTGGGTTTTCTGTACGTAGTACTATTGAATATTCTGTGCCTTAATCATGTCAATTGTCAATGCCATACAACCTAGCAATATGGCACAAACCAATACTACGTGTGAGAGATTATTGTTATGACACAGGACGGATTGTAAGTGCAGTGGAAATACAGAAATATAATATTTATAACTAGACGAATATGGTTATGGTTGAATTTATTATAGGGTATTTTGCAATAAGACTGCACAATACGGGGAAAAAATAATATACAAAATATGAGGAAAACAATTTTTCAAGATTGGCAGCACTGGTTGAGTTGATAGCAGGGGACTTTTTGGCGGGAATTTGCAGAGGGACGTTGCGTTTTCATTTTTATAATTTCGTGTATTTTGAGCTGTGATTCAATATGTAAAGTAAAATAAATAATAATATTAGTATAGATAATTAGTATTAGTATAGATAGATGAATTATTTCTAATATCCTTATTAAAATAATCTTACGAATATAATACCTACGAACGAGCGATGCGACTTGTCCCTCCGCTTTTGCGCGACTGCTTGCGGTTAGGAGGAAAGCGAAGCGCTACACACGCTCCTATTGACAGGACGTTCGACGCCCCGCCTCCTAGGAGTCGAACGGTCGGAACGTTTGTTACGGCTTTTTGTATCCATGGCACCATCCATGGTCATGAACACAGTCAAGAACAACAAATATTTAAAAAAAAGATATTTAGTATTTTTTTTAAATATGGCGGCGTCTTTCTTTCTAGCGAACTCCGAGTGTTTGATGCAAAATATTTTTATTTAACTTGATAACTAGAGATGTTCTATGCATTAAGGAAATCGTTAACACATTTTATTCGCAAGTATTATTAAAAATGACGTAAGTATGTTTCACTGAAATATAAATGCTTTACACCTGCTCTTTTGTGTGGGATTGACGACGGTTCCGATTCCCAAGGCATCATGTTTATGTTTATTTTATAAATGGAACCGTTCATTTAAAGGTAACACACGGTGTGAGAAAGATGTTCAAACAGCAGCTGTCGCCCCGTAGTGTCCATCCGTATCAAACGACGGTGGTGCCGAGGAGCGAGCAGCAGTTTGCGTCGGCGGCACAACAAAGAGCGAAGTACCCATGGGCGGAGGATATTAACGGGCCAGTGTATCAGGTTGCTGGGACCGATAGCTCCACTTCTGACAATGCGTACCATGTTGGTATTTTATTAAATATTTCAAAATATTGTTTAAAATTACTGTTGTAGGTTGGTGTAGTGTAGACTGATGAATATTATGTTGCAGGTCCCACAATATTACAACAGTTCCAGAGAATATGGACCTCCTTCACCAGTTTACCAATCACCATATGGTGCCAACACATGGTGTAGCTATAAAAAAGGGGAGAAAATTCCCTCTTGTAATCTCCCTTCAGATGTGTACACATTTCCACAGTGTGCATCAGCTTTCTCACTGCCATTATGTGATATTGAGCCTCATATGCAGGTGACTAGCCGCTCCCCTGTGCCACCCATGCCATCAGTAAGCCCTGAAGTGCCTATTATTGGGGCTTGCGGTGGACATTGCCCTGGATTTGAATATGTGTGCTATTATATTTTACAGGTAATTTATAAAAACACAAGAACATTACAATTAATGTATACAAACTTAAGCCCTATCTCGAAATCTCATATGTAAGCTATTCCCGTGTTGCAAAACTGGACAGTCACATCTAGACAACAAGTTGTCTAGGACGCTGCTGGTATTGTCTCACACTCGTCACATCAAGAAGGTCATCAATATTAAGAAAAAGAGAAAAAATCTATGTTTAACATCCCTTGCGCCAAAGTCAAGGCAACATAGATTTATCTCTATGTTCCTAATCTATTATATTGGTATAGTGAGAGTTAATTAAAAATGAATAACATTTCTTTATTTCTTTCATCCAAACAATAATGTTATGTTACATGAAAGTTTATTAATATATTTTCGCATTTCAGGTAATATTTGTGGTAGGTATACTCACTGGTATATCACTATGCATTGCTGGCATTGTGCTGAGGCGCACAAATCGCAATGGTGATCTTGGTGTGTTAGTGTATATAGGTGAGAACACATTTTAGTATTTTTTGCCACTGAAAGGTATTTTACTATTACAATCATTATAATGAGAATGAGTAAGTAACATATTTATATTTGAACACAGGTTGTTTATCCTCATGTGTATGTGGTGTACTGCTTGGAGTGCAGTGTTGTGTGCGTCGAGAGATAAGACAACGCAAGCTGCGTTCAAATATGCACATACCTATGCAATCAATACAGGTATATATTATATTATACATATTAGTAAAAACTATCACATCAACTAATTGTTATAGGTTCCAATATATTTTAGGCTAGAAAAAGCAAGTTTAAATTTTCATTGTATGGGCTCTAACCCTTACCTGAGGGGTTTAGCTTAATAACTAATACTACCATATGATATAATTCCGAAGACAATTTCCACTTTCATCACACATCAAAATAGATTTGAGGTATTTTTCAACATCTTATAGGTACCTACTGAGTTGACACTGATACTACGCTTCTCTTTCATTCCTTATACGAACAGCAAAGGAGTGGAAATCTCTAAACCTGAGAAACTGTTTCTGATTGTTTACAGGAGGTTCCAGCTCCAGCTTTCCCATTATTGTCGTCCACATTACCTCATAGTCAAGTGTACAGGTTAGTACGCTTTATATAAAATGATTCGCCTATTTCCATTTAGGTTCCATACAATAATAATAAAAAGAGTTCGAAGATTTTTGTTCGGAACCTGCCAGTTGGCATACTCATCTGCGATCATTTTGATATTTTTTTTTATATGGCGGCGCACAATATAAGAAGCTTGTTGTTTCATCCAACGTAATGTTTGACTGCGAAAAAAGAGAGACAGCATCAGAGCTGTCGGTTATCTGTCAGTACTGCTGATCACTCGCGGCCGCTTCGCTAGGTCGTCATTCATGATTTCGCATTCATAAAACTTGTTCCAGGAGTATACTTCTTGTGAAAAAATCTTACCAGTTTGTGAAAAAAAAGTTAGTTATTTAGAATCTCCAATACATTTGCAAGCCTGGTATCTAAATGTTTTCTTTACTTTTACAATTTATAGGTAAATTAGATATGGCCAAAGTTCAGATAAAAACGCTGTTTTTCGGAGGCTTTGACTGAATTTGTTTCAAACTCTTTTTAAATTACGCCTAGATACACGGCTAGATATAGTGCACAAGATACCAATTTTGTTCAAAACATTAACGAAAAATGTTTAACAACGCCATAATAAGTACAGAGGTTTTGGATGAAAAGTATGACGAATTGAGTCCTCTTAAAAGGCCTCATTTAAACACTCATATCAAATGCATAAAGACAGATACTTGTTATTTTTTATATTTTAGATTAAGGTCTACATTGTGTTATATGTATGTATAAACATAAAAAAATGGTTTTCTAGTTTTATCGAACTTCGGAAACTGACTGATAGGTCAAAGCAGTGTTCACAACCTGAAGCCAGGCAGCTATCGTACCAGAGCCGTAAAATTATCGTATATGCTCGTATATGGATCAAAATTATCGTATCCATCAGGAAAATGGCTAAAATACTTTAAAAAATCATATGAAACGTGACAATAATATGTTGCAAATACTTTATAGTTTAAATCTTGTAAACTTGTTTTTTAAATGGAAAAAAAAATATAGTTCGCGCCAACATCTCGAATTTATAAAGAAGAAAATAATGTTAAAGGATAGAGACACATGAAAACAAGCATATTTTTAAAAAGTTTAACTGAATAGATTCTATATTTGCGAGAACAGAATACACAAATATTAATGAAACTTAATATTTTATATACAAATTCGAAAAGACAATAACTGCCAACACTCCACCACATCGAACGACGATATCGATCGCTGATTGGAAGACAGTAGCAAGATTGCGCCATGAAGCAACAAGTTCCTAAGAAAGAAATGAGCCAATAGATGGTGCTGACACTAAAAAACAACTGTAATTGTTATTGGGCTATTAGCTATCTGTGTAATCATCAAATTTTTCATCAGAATGGAAATTATCGTACAATCTGCGTACGATAGTCGTGCACCATCGTACATCGTACGTAGTTATGAAATTATCGTACGGTTGCGAACACTGGGTCAAAGTAATTGTTGTTTATAATATTCGAAAAAGTCAGGCAAAGGTTTGAGCCATACAGCATATTTGTGTTATACCTAAGTTCTAGTCACAAAATAAATCACTTTCATAATAGTACGCACTGTCAGTCACAGTCTATAAACGTCATGTGTTACTAAAATAGTGGTCAATAAACTAAAACTTCTCACGGACTTTTTGAGACAACTTGAAGTCACGATACACATAATTCATTTAATTTCCCTTCATTGGTGCGCGAGGATTGATCTTTATAGGATAAAACACCACAGATAATATGCAATAAAACTCAAAATACACGAATTTTTGAAAATAAAACGAAAACGCAACGTCACTTTGCAAGTTCCCGCCAAAAAGCCAAAGTATGTCAAAGTATTTTTTTTTTTTCAGTACATTCATGGAGAATATAATAAAACAAATATTTTATGATTACGTAGATTTTTTAGTGGTAGTGAATCTAGCATCCAACTTGAGTAACGGTATTGAGTGACCAATATGTTTTAGTTCCTACGAAGTTTGAGTATGTAGCGAACTAGCTACTATTACTTTTACCGCCGACCTTTCTAATTCATTATTTACCTAAAAATAGGGGCAAACACACTCCGTTTAGTACCAACTAACCTTTATATAAGTTTAAATAATGCGTTTGTATTAAATAATGATCAAAAACGAACACTAAATAAAATTCGGAAAGAATTCCGCCAGCTAAAAGCTATCGGAAACTTTTAGATGAATCGGATTGATCTTTCCGTCGAGAAACGTCAAACTATTCGAATTCGGAAATTAAAATAGCAATGGGTGCATCCGGAATATATTTATTTTAGTTTAGGTTTTATTTGTAACACTTAAATTGTACTATTATCATACTATGTTAAATAAATATTGATGTTCTTATAGTTTTGATTGTATTTTAATGTGCAAATACATATTTTTATTATTATTTTATCATGTCGGAAACTCATCTCGGAAGTTTCCGATTCCGAATTCCACCGTTTTAAAATAACCCCGCTGGACAGGGTCTAAAAGTGGGTCATTGAGGTAGATGTTTTATAAAATTTCATGATTCAATCTACAAACTGTCAAAAATAACTATGGGTCCCTTTTTTCGTTGTTATAATATAAAATTGCCAAATGCAAAGCAACCATAGTCCTTAGTGTACTCAATTGAGTTGTACCGTAGTTCTTATTACAATCGCCGCAGGCAGGCGTAGTACGACTCGCACTAGTAAAAAGTGGGTAAGTACCAGCGTTGCCAGATTTTTTTTCGGGGAAAGCGGGATTTTCATACATCTTGCGTAAAAAAAGCGGGATTCTATTGTCGAAAGCGGGACAAACAAAAAAAAACTTCGTTTTCAAATAATTCAATGAAACGGACCAACACGTATGACGGACGTATGACGGCTTATTGATAGGAACTACGGTCATTACGGTGTGGAATCAAACAAAATCGACTTCAAAATACACTAAAAATATGAAATAACGCTAATCTGACACTGTTTTGAAGTCACCGAAAGAGCACGATGTAGGTATTAAATTGAAAATATTTCGCTGACTTCACATAGAGTTATTTCGTACTTTTTAGTGCCTTTTGATGTCGATAAAAAATCTATGCAATTTATGTGCAGTGGTGCCTTTACAATTTCCCATTTCTACATCCAACGATGATTTTACCGTTGCTCGAGTCATCTCCGAAAAGCGGGACTGGGCCTGTCCCGCGCGGGACATTTATTTTTGGGCTAAAAATCGGGACGTCCCGCCATAATCGGGACGTCTGGCAACACTGGTAAGTACCTACCTACATTCATCCCAGTGTCTCCATATACACGGTAATTACCGTAGAAACACCGTAATCTGGTCTTAATCTACCGTCAAGGTAATAAGGTATTACCGTGTCATATGTCACCGTATTTAAAAAAAATACTGCTTAAAACGAATCTCAGTGAACTTAACATATGTATTTTGTAATGGCAACACTGCTCTTGGTTACCGGGAATCCCAGGTTATCAAAACTTCTATCTCCACTCACACATAGATAAAAACTACCAAACCTCGGCAATCTATTCTCGTCCTTATTTAAACATACAGGAACAGTGTTACCAACTTAACTCTTTTAGAGCTAAATTTAGCTCAATTTCAACATTGTCAGCTCTAAAAAAATAGTATTTAGCTCTATAGCTCTCTTTTTATTGAATACACAGACTACGGAGGACATATTCTCGCTAACAAAAAAACTGTGTCTATGGAGTCGGCCACCTCTCACGCACACCTTAGTTGGCTATTCCGCGGGAAATTAGACTGTGTTGCCGTTTACACAGAGTCGATTACTCGCGCTCAACCAATGTGTGAATGTGTGCGTGCCGGCTTGTACGTACAGCGTGGTGGCCGACTCGAGTGACACAGTTTTTTGTTAGCGAGAATATATCCGACTTTTTTTAAATATCTGTGATTGAATATTAGCTCATTTTTTTTTTTAGGTTTATATGATATACCTGCTGCCCGGTGCAACTTCGTTCGCGTAGTGCTACCCTACCCTAACTAAACCATCCAGGGAGTTAATTCTACTGTACGTGTGTTTGTCACTGAACTCCTAAACGGCTGGACCGATTTGAATGATATTTTTTGTATGCGTTTGGGTGGCGCCCTGGATGGTTTACATTCACAAATCAGCCCGGCAGATGACGCTGCAGTCGGTATCTAGGTTATATTATTGTTTTTATCCTTTAAAAAATTGCACGGTAATTTACACGGTACAATTTAAGCGGATCCACCGTAATTATGCCTAAAAACAAGGTATTTTTACCCTTGCAACACGGTAAATGCCGATTTAAATATGGAGACACTGATTCATCCTGTTCCCAATTTGCCCACCCATCGGCTGGCGACACTCTTGATCGTATCTTAGCAATATGAATATGTGTTATAATGTGTGTTGACTGAAAAAATAATCTTTACTTCCAGGCCTACTGTAAATGCATGTTCCGAAGAAGATGTGACCGGAGTTCCTTGGTGGCGCCGAAACAATAGAGACTGACTAGCTATAAGTTTATTTACAATAAATTGTGTATTAAAAAATATATAGGTATATAATAATTTTCTCTGCATAAGAATACAAACAATACCATGATCTTGTTATTTTGTAATAAATATGTAATGATTTACAACAATATTGAAGTTTCTACTTATTTCCAGTACACAATCAACATTGCCTTAGTGTGTAGTGTCAATTTTATGATATGCATAGGTGGTAGCCAAGGTTTAATTACTGTGGATAGGTCGGTTACCATGATAATGGTGAGGATGTGTTGTAGTCAACAGGCCTATCCAGAGTTAAAAATTTGTGTTTCTTTCTTTCTTTATACAGTGATGATCAGACCGAAGGTGGTAGCGCACACAGCCTAAAAGAGAGGAACTGACTCAAGTGCAGTTGCCGAGCTGCTTGCCGACGAGACTTTCAATTTGATAGCCAGCCAGGCAGGCGTGTACTTGTAGTACAGTCGAGGACATAAATATGTATACACTTAGTGAAATTCAACAAACGACTTTCTCTTAAACTATTGATTGAAATAACAAGATATTATACAGGTAGAATCTTTTAACATATACCTACTATTATGATTTCTGTAATATTTCAATATTTGAATCTATACACTGCAAGTATTTTGGATTTGAATATCACAAAGTTTATGTGCTCGGCTGTACATTATCTTTGTAATACAATCTGCGTAAATACAAGCCAAAAAAACGAGGAATTCCCGAGAATGCGCGAGGATTTCCCGGAAGACGCGCGACATCTCTTTTGGCTATATATAAAGCTGACACAAAAATTCTTTGGCTGACATAAAGTTCATTTTGCTATGTACAATTTCGTTGCAGAAAATCGCTTCTACTCAAGCAATGTTAATTAAACCTAAACCGCCGCAGGGGTTAGAAACTTGAAATTTTTGTATTAGGTTCCTTCCTTATATAATTCTAGATTTTACCAGACTCATTTCGCTAGGAAAGTAGTTTTCAAAATTCGATTCGTAAAATAGTGGATCGCGAATGTTACCCCAGAGCGGGAATCTTCTTCAAAATAAGACTGCAGTTCTCCAGAGTTACTTATCTTTATTAGTGAAACGTTGATAATAATACAATACACATACATTATTTAAGTATACAATCATAAAAAAATAATACGTAGTTAAATACCTACCTACATTTCAATACTCAATGTACTTAAAAGTCTGAATTAATTTTACACCTTTTAGATCAACAAATTACAATGATAACCTACCTACCTTTTAAAGTAGTAAACAAATTACATGAACTCTGTTTATAAAATAAGTAAATTGAAATATAAGATTATATTCAAAAGCATTTCACTGATCTTGAAGGTACCGTCTATAAATATAATATTCCATAATATGTAGAAATGCCTAACAAAGAAGCTGTCCAATACAAATTAATTTGCATCTCTACGGAGTAAAAACATATCGAGATGCATAGTTAAATAAATTAACAAAATAAAATACATCAGGGCGAGTGTAGATGGATGTGAGATACACTATACATATTTTAACTCGTATTAATTCTCAATTGTTTCCTCTACACATTTTTATGTAACGGAAAGTTCCCATTTTATAAATGATCCCATGACCAAAAAATGTTCTGTATACCTTAAAATATGTAGAGAATGTTTATTTTACTCTTATTACTTAATTCTCATAAACGACCTAATTTAATTATTTTCATTTGCATAGTCGTTATTTGTTAAAAAATTGTGATGATTTAAAAAAAAACTAATAATTGTTTAAAATTTTGACATCTATACAGAGAGAGAGCTTCATACATTATATTGTATTATACTTGTAAAGTCACGTAAATTAAATACCATGCAAATTCATCAATCATTCTTCATCTTACATCAACCAATAGCATTATCATGTCTTCCTCATGCCTCCATCTTAAATCTAAAAGGGACGGTGTCAAAGTAAGAATGGATTAACTTATCAAAAATAAAACAAGGAACAGATCAAAATATATGGTAGAATTTATATTATCTACCTTCTTAGAATTCGTTGAACTCATAAATGAAGAATTATCTGCCAACATCTCACATTACATAATCTTTCTGATTGAGAAATCAAGAACCTAACCAATAAAAAATTATGGCGAGATTTGTACAAAAAATAAAGATTTTTAGAGACGTTGAAATGACGTTATTATTGATCCTTGGTGCCTAAGGAACAACTTGAGGCATTTAAAATATTTTTAGATCCCCGGTATAAAATGCGAGATCCTAATGCTATGCCGGCGAATCGCGACCAAAACCATTATGTTATTGGTATGTTTAGCGGGGTTTATAAAATATTTCAAGTATATTAATATGTTGCTGGTGATGTAATCTCAACATTGGAAGTGATTCAAAACTAAAATGTTTTATTTTTTTGTACAAATCAATGTATGGATCTCGCCATGATTCTTTTAAGTCTTTTTATTTCCTTACATTTACATGAACAAGATAT
This sequence comes from Polyploca ridens, assembly GCA_951394255.1. Lineage (NCBI taxonomy): Eukaryota > Metazoa > Arthropoda > Insecta > Lepidoptera > Drepanidae > Polyploca > Polyploca ridens. The sequence goes on along the minus strand of OX596252.1, from coordinate 11,255,822 downwards.
GAAGTAAAAACAAAATACTTTACTTATATCATAGTGAAATTAGTTGGAATAAAGTTCAAAGGGCTACCTTTACATAATAAGATCAACATACATTTGTCATATTCCATATAACTGATTGAAATATCCTCAATATAACCTTAATCTGGACGATAATTTGGCCACTTGTCTTTTACTAATTACATGTATTAATTAAGACAAATCTTACCGAAGCTTCATACAGTATTGCGAAACAATGATAAATCCTTACCTAGGATGGATACATGATTAATGCATACATAATAATTTATGATAAATGCGCAATATAAAGGGGTTACATTATTATATCTGAACACTTTGATAAAAATACTTAGAAGAATACTCTTATAAAATAATTTACAACTTTTGTGCTTATAAAATATAAGGGGCACAAAATACATCAATTAGGGTACATTCCAATTCAGTATTATTTCATGTGGAGAAAATAATATCGCAAATAAAATCAAAGTCGAAGAGCGACAATGCACGCTTCATAAATAAAATATATCACACAAACAAGCACACGTTATAGCGAATAACTGATGATATCCGCACAAGTGTTCTACAATAATAATAGAAGTACATACTTTGTACCGCAAAATGCGACCTTAACCTGTATGGACACAAACTTTGAATCAGACAGTATTACAGATATTGAGATAATAGGTACGATTGATTACAAAACCTGACTTACTTCACGATGAAATATCATAAAAATAAATTCTATGTTACTTATGCTTAGTTAGGTATAAATGTTTTAAGATATCTGTAATACTTTCTGTGTAGTAAATTTTTCAGGGGGACATTTTTAGGACTCGCCTAAGCTCGTACAGACGAATAACTTGAATTATGATGAGTGTGTTGATGGTGTTTACGCCACTGATGGTCGGCCGTCCAGCATTTTGTCGCTTTCCTCTGCACTGCTCAGACTGGAAATGAATTACCTTATTACTATATGTTCTTGGATTTGCTATACCAACTCCTCTTACAAGACATTTACTCGAATACATTAGTTCTGCACTCGTTTACAATAAAGGTTACCTATTATATCAACAATAAGAAGCCGTGTTAGCACGGGCTTTACAAGTAATTCCTAACTGAAGGTATACCCAACATAAAATCAGAACCCATGCTAACAAGATCACGAGCTAACAAAAGCTAGCGAGAAGCATGAGCCACGGTAACGGTCTTCAATAAGAATATTGTGTTACGAACCAATTTGCTGCGCATGTATCCGCAAGTAATAAAACGTAATGCGTAACCATGGCCTGTACGTACACTACAGTACAATACTAACGAACGTGCTTGACATATGGCGCTAGTTTTCTTAGGACTAAAACTAATAATGCTAAAACTCTAAATAGGTACTTCGGCTACAATTAACGTTGCACAGAGAATAGGATTATTCTATCATATTTGACGACATCGCCTTCCTCGGCAAATTGTGATCAAACTGTAACTTAGACTCCTGTATTATAGGAGAATCATAACCTCAAGTCAAGTCTCAAGAATATACCTATGTCAAAGGTCCAGGTTGCAAATTCAATTGTTTTAAACTCGATATTCGCGACTAAAACTTCACTTGAGCATTGATTGACGTTCTAAAATATAGAACAAAAAACAATGAGGAATGTTAATAGGTATGCAAAATGGCTTGAAAGTTTGTAACAGTAGAGCAATTATGTATACAAATAGATTAGTTTTTGTTTCGTTCAAAAAAACCAAGTAGTTATGATTTTACAGACATTTAAAATTCCCCTAAATATCGAGGCCCGCTAACGGTCACGTGACCGCGGGTGACGTCATGTTTCAACGCTCCGTTCACTCATATTAGTCGCTAGCGGTGGTACGTAGGTATCTTACGCTATTAGTGGAAAGTATTTTGGATTCGATTTATGGATTTAAAAAGGGCAACCGTAAAATCTACATACAATAGGATGAAATGAAATGAAATTGTTTATTTCGCCAGAAATGTCGTACAATTTAGGTGGAATCTTAAAATAAGGTCTACACATTTCGCTACAGAATAGCATGCAAAATTATAAATTTAAATTGAATCTAATAATTAATGTAATATAATAAAGCAATATAATTAAATAAGATGTCCAAATCATATAATTATTTTACAAGTTTTATTATTTATCGACGAATAGTTATTATTCTGTTGCCGCCGAAAAGCGAGAAGAAAGAATTCAAATGCTTACGCTCCTGCCTGTCTAATATACCTAAAATAATGATTTTATAGTTGCAACGCAAGTAGGTACTTATTGAACCTTTTAAGTTTCATGTTATAGACAATAAATTAGTAATGTTTGTCCATACCTATTTATACTCTTCTTAGTAAATTTTAAAAAAATACATTGATTATATTGCAAATGCAGCGAGTTGAATAGATGCATTTAACCTTTTTTATTACTTATATTTTTTTATACAACTAAGTCGGTAAACAAGCATACGGCCCACCTGATGGTAAGCGGTTAGCGTAGCCATATAGACGCTTGCAACACACGAAGCATCGCTCACGCATTACCGACCTTTCCCCCCTCCTCAATGAGCTCTGTCTACCTTACTAACACGCGCAGGAACACAATCTACTTTATTTATCCATTTAAATAAAATTGAAGTATCTGTTATGTAATATCAAAATAACAGCCTTTTATTAAACGCACATGAAAGTACCTATATACGGTTGGCGACAATCGATAGTGTTTTAGCCGCTAAAAGTTCGGCATAATCTGGTCGCTCCCCCCAAGATGGTCGGGTATCCTTCGAGGATTTTCCCACGCAAATAATTTTTTTTTAATTAATTTTCCGGCTAATCTCCGAAAGGCTGGAACGATTTTGACTGGATTTTTACTCTCAGTTAGCTTATGGTACCTATAAGAAGTAACATACGTTACATTTATTTTAGAATAAATATTTTTCCCCGCAAAAAAACGGGTGGACCGATGTAGACGAAACTTTCACTGATAGATAGCGGATGTTATAAGGAATAACTTAAGCTACTTTTATTTCAGATAATTTATCCTAATTTACAGAGTTCCTTGCAAAATAATTAAAACGCTACGCGCGGGTAAAACCGCGGCTGCGCTGGGGTATCAGATAACTGCACATTACAAAAGTGTATAATATTTAGGTTCATAGTAGACTGTCACTATTCTTACGTCGAAACGATCTTCACAGCATTAAACTTTGCTTTTATTTCTAAATAGATCCAACCCCTTCTCAGTTTTTATCCATTTCTCTCGCATTTGGACATCCATTGAAACGAGTAAAATCAACTTTTCCGGTGGACTGGTGGTTGTATTTTTACATTTTGGTATAAGACATGATTTTCTAGTATTTGTATTTAAAAACCAAAAAGTCATAATCTTCTAGGGAAACGTACGGAAGAGCGCGACCCGTCAGGGTATTTGTTCTGTGAGCGCGATTGTCTGAGCGAGCGGTGTAACATGACGTCATCGCATCGAGTACCGGGCCGGTGGAATCCCTCGTCGCGCGCTCATTTTAAAATTCCATATCTCAGAAACTAATTGACTTATCAAAATAATTCTTTCACACGTATTTTTTATTTTCTACAGTTAGTGCGGAGAGCTAAAATTCTAAATTAGTGAACATTCTTCATTATCCCAATTTGTCGTGTCAATCCCATACAAAAGTGGTATTACTATTGCTAACTATGAATAAGCTGATTAGTTACGCCTTTGCCCACGTCCATAACAATGAATGTCGCGTTAACTCGCGTTGTAATGTGTCCGCGTGATCACATGTACCGGTGAGTCTACGAGTATGTAACGTTAAGTAAACAAGTCGGGGCAGACAATAGACGCGAACTTTAACACCTGCACAGCGAGAGCACCTTCAATAGGCGAGGCAACCAATAGGCAGAATATTGCTATTATAGACATGGGTTACATGGTAAACAACGGTCCTATTTATTTCCTACGGCCGGCTCACTTCCCGGCACGTGTTCTTGAAGAATTGAAAACTGCGCGTGTGTAACTTTGCTGTATTATATTGTGCAATACAATAACACCTATTATAATAATTGTTTATATCTTATAAAATAAAAGTAATTGAATCCCTAAAGAGAACCTCACAATGAGATTGAGGAGTACACAGACCAGCAGGGTGATTGTCAAATGCTTCGTTATCGGGAAACCGATAGCGAGGCTCTCAAAACTATTTATAATTTGGGTATTACGTAACACAAATGATAGCAAAATTGAAAACCATTACAATTAACTTATTTCAAATGAATCCGGCGACTATTTTGGCTTAAAAGTTACACAAAACCAAAATTATAACAACTTACGAGACCCTCGCTATAGGTTTCACGAAAACGAGAGCGTTTGACAATCGCCCTGCAGGTCACAACAGCAGAATGTAAGTGTGTCAGTTTTTAGTGACTAAATCTAGTTACTGAAAAGTTTATAGGGAACCATTTATGTGGTATTATGGGGAGAAATGAAAGACAAGTGACTAAAAGAGATATATTATGAATATGAAAGTGGATATAACGGAAGAGGATGACCGAAAAAGAGATGGATGGATTGTGTAAAAGACGATATGGGTAAGAAAGGAGTGAATTGTGGTATGAAGAATAGAAGAGCAGAATGGAAGAAGCGGATATATTGCGCCGACCCTAAGTTATTGGGAACAGGACAGGTTAATGATGACAAACGACGTTATTTTGTCTCTGACTGAAGTAAGACTTATATTTAATTTAGAGAGAAGCTTCTTCATTCTTCTATGGTTAAAAAACTTAAGCAAAAATGTCAACCAATTTCAAATTTGGCCTTTGACATGTTTGACGCTGGTATTATTATTTGTCGATGTCGACTCACCATTCCTTGTTGTCCATGAGATTGCGCATTTCGTCGTCGGGTGCGGGCGGCGCGTCCCTGACGGGAGCGTACTGCGCGGCGACCAGCGGGTCCGTAGAAGGGTTCAGAGCCGTCAGGGCGGCGGCGCCACTCGTCGGGGACTCCTTACCGCCGCCCAGTCTCGATGACCATGCCCATCCACCTACACCTACACAATAACCATACTTAGGATCACAGTTCAGATAACATTTCATTCTCGTAGCAGCCCGACTGGGGTAGTACCTCCACCTTACATAAGATCGCAGCCAAATGACATGATGGTAATGGTGTTGTGTTCTTGCGGTGAGTAACGCCTTATAGTATTAAGAATTCTGGAATTCGTGTTTTAGCCAAAACGACTTGGATATCATGGAATCGGCTCTAACTGCCGTATGCCGTACTCGGAGACGTCCATTAAGTGTAGTGATTCGTTATCTCTAGACCTCTCCCTTTCTATAGCTATTCTATAGACATAGATAGAGGTACTTTAATCTGTCATTAAATTGTAATTGACGTCGCTGGATACGGCAGTAAGTGCACCTACCATTAAACCATTATCAGACTAGTGGGATGTGCGAACACATAAAATCTATTATTTTATGAGCTCAATGCCTCATCATAAATTCATATTAGAGATACCAAATGCCACAGGTTATGATATATAACATTATTACTTTTTTCCGACGGTTCACTATCGCTTTAACTATTATTATGAACCATGCTAGTATAAGCGATAAGAAAAAGTGCGATAACGTCAGGTTTCTATAACATAATACAGTAGTTATTTAAAGAAAGCCTACAATCACTATCTATCTATGTTATCATGGATAATCTTTGCGCTTTATTTCTGCTAAGTTTAAGGTCAGCGGTGAAGCTATTTGTAGAGTGACTCCGCAATACAGGGTTATTCGTTGATCCCATTCATGGTGTTTTTCGGTAAATAACACTGGAACATAATTTGTTTTACACTTTTATGTAAACGGCCTGAAAAGCTGGCCGCTACCTCACTTGCTCACTGCTATGTGGATTTTTTATAAACACCAAAGATTACTACGTCAACAATCCTGGCTCACGCGAGCGCTAATTCCGTACTCTTCTTCCTCAATGGATCAAACTACAATACATGTAGGGTAGGTAATACATACCAGCGAACAGTAAGCCAAGGAACAGTATAACCCCGCCAGCGATGAGTGTGCCGACGCCGTTGTCAGTACTGTCAGGTGTTGTGGATGCCGGTGTGTTCGAGTACTCCACGCCGCCCGCAATCACCAGCGCGAGACCTACAGATAATGCATATTATTGGGTTAATAATGGTCTTCTATAGTTCAAAACTCTAAGCGGCACAAGAGGCATTCCCGTTTCAAGCACGGGCATTATACAAACGTAAAGAAAATTATATGAGTCACATGTAAGTCTGGTAAACTAGTATTTACTCTCTGTAATATAATGGGGTTGCTCGAGGAAACAAGCAGACAGCTATATGAGAACCATGTGGGTGGAGTTTTATGTGCTGATGAATGCAATTAACGTTTGTCAACGAGGTTCTGGAAACGCTCCAAACCATGATTCGGACCATTCAGTCCTTTAGTAGATTTTGACTTACAAATTAGAAAAAATGATAATGAATAAGCAATCCAAATAGCGATATATGTATAACATCCGTGGCCTCTTCTATTTCCTTGTTTAATAATAACAAAATCAAGTCACTAAATAAATTAACACATGATGCAGATTTAAATAAATATACAAACAAACTACAGCCAAGGCTAAACCTTAAGTATAATAATTAGTTGGAATTATTTATGACAAAACCTCTCATCTGGCTTACAAACAAACCAATTCTAGGCAAAATATCAACGCTTATAAACTTACACAATGAACCCAAAAAACGCGCGCCTTCGATCGCGTGGAAATTTGAAATTGTGATTAGATTAGTTTACCTTGATGACAATGTCGTGTCGTGAATGCGTTTTACTGCTCAATCCTTTGACGATACGAAACCATGAATACTGATAGATGAGAGATATAACAAATTCAAGGAGAGTAAAGTAGGTAGGTTATGTATGTGGGTATTTATAACACAGTTTACGTAGAAACTGTGGAAATAGAGATGTTATTGTTACCACTTGAGAGAGAAGTCACGCTCAACATTCAATACTATGGGGTACTTGGTGTAGGTTGTTTACATATTTAACAAACGAGTATTAGTAGTTGCTACCTAGCTCGGCGCTCAGAATACATCAGAATAATTATACGAAACTAGCTGTACCAAGCGGTTCCACCCGGGTTCCCGAGTAAAAAAAAACTTTATCTATGCGTTCATCCGCATTGGTTCTGCTGTGGACACTCACTATGGAAGGACTCACTTATATATATGTAAGTACATATAACGTAATTTCAACGACTCTAAAAATCTTTACTTTTTTTGTACAAATCTCGACATGATTCTTTACCGCGTTTAATATTTCCAGGAAGCTGTGATGTAATACGAATACAAACTACATAAATAAATCAATGAAACTCCTCACAACATAATGAGGACATCAGATCAATGTACTCGATAAATCCTAGTGTCTATCGATTCATAGCTCACTACATAATAATAAGTAGTTTATATTAGTAAGTATATCAGAAACAAACTCATCAATAATATCTTAGACTTTAAGGTACCATCATCAGCAACCATCAATCAAACCCATGATGTAGTATTTGGGATAATAAGGTATTTTTTCAAAAGCTCACAAGTAAGTTTTGGCGATAAGTTATTGTCGATGTACAAATAACTTATCGCCAAAATAATAATAGTACACGACCTTATAAACGTATACAGGCAGTTATTCAAAAAATTCAAAATTCAAAAAGCATTTATTCAATTTAGGCCCTGATAAGGCACTTATGAACGTTAACAAATGGCTCTACACCGGTTCCAAATACAACTTGAACTGAGAAGACTCCGGCAAGAAACTCAGCAAGTTTATTTTTTTTTAATATGTAAATAGAAGTATTACAATTACAAAATATATATAACAATAGCCTGCGAAGCGAACAATTCATTCAAATGCATTCTTGTCATCTACAAAATCAGAAACTTTATAGTACCCTTTCGTGCATAACTTCTGTTTAACTATCTTTTTGAATCTATGTATAGGTAGCTCTTGGATTTCTTTGGGTACTTTATTATAGAAATGTATACATTGCCCCTTGAAAGAGTTAAGGACTTTGCTGAGCCGAGTTAAAGGTACAGCAAGTTTGTGCTTATTTCTAGTGTTCAAACTATGAGTGTCACTATTCTTAGGAAAGTTATTTAAGTTTTTCCTCACATGAATAAGATTTTCATATATGTACTGTGACGACACTGTCATTATATTAATAGATTTAAACTTGTCTCTCAAAGAATCTCTAGGCCTTATTTTATATATTGCGCGGACAGCCTTCTTCTGCAGTATAAAAATTCTATTGATTTCGGCACCACTACCCCAGAGGAGGATACCGTAAGACATCAAACTGTGAAAGTAACTGAAATAAACTAATTTTGCCGTAGATTCGTCAGTGAGAGCGCGAATTTTTCTCACTGCATAAGCTGCAGAACTAAGTCTATCCACCAATTTACAAATGTGAGGGCTCCATTGTAACTTATTATCTAAAGTGATACCTAAAAATACAGTTGTTTCAACAAGATCCAGTTTTTCGCCTTTAATTACAATATTTGTGTCCGAATGTCTCACATTGGGTAGACTGAATCTGATACATTTTGTTTTTTCTCATTTAGCAATAAATTATTAATAGTAAACCAATCAACGACTTCAGAAAGAGCATTGTTCACATCGTCAGAATTAAAATCATGTCTATTCACTTTGTAAAGAAGTGAAGTGTCATCAGCAAACAATACTATCTCATGTTTTTTTTCTACAAGATATGGTAAGTCATTGATGTAAATGAGAAATAGAAAAGGTCCAAGGATAGAACCTTGTGGTACACCCATAGTTACTGATGACCCAAGGGATACTTTACCATTAACTTCAACCTTTTGAATTCTGTCACATAAGTAAGAAATCAAAAGATCAAGTGCAGTGTCTCTAACGCCGTAGTGATGTAATTTGCTGATCAGTATTTTATGATATACGCAATCAAAAGCCTTGGATAAGTCACAAAAAACACCGAGCGATTTTCGCAAGCGTCAAAAATATGTTGAATAAGCTCAACACCAGCATCGGTTGTTGAACGACCCCTCGTGAAACCAAATTGTTTACTGTGAAGCAGTCTATTACTATTGAAATGTACCATCAATTGATTAAGTATAATTTTCTCGAATACTTTACTGAATTTCGGTAGTATGGAAATTGGTCTAAAATTTGTGGGGTCGGATGTACTACCGGATTTAAATAAAGGCACTACTTTACTTTGTTTCATAAGATCAGGAAACTCACCACAATCAATACATTTATTAAAAATAACAGCTAAATGAGGTGCAATACAATCAATTATAGAATTAATAAGTTTAACTGAAAGCCCCCATAGATCAACAGTGTTTTTCAAATTTAGAGATTTGAAAGCTTTAATTATATCGCTAGAAGTAACAGTTGAGAATTTAAAGTCAACAGTACATTCTGTTACATTTTTCCTAAGTAAAGATACAGCGAGGGTGGGAGAAGAATTAAGAGACTTGGTAGTCGAAACTGGAATATTGGTGAAGAAAGTCTCAAAAGCGGCAGCAACATCTTGATCAGATTTGATTGATTTATCATTAATAATAAGTTGAAACTCATTATTACGTACTTTGAACTTTCCAGTTTCACTATTTATAATTTTCCAAGTCATCTTGATCTTATCTTGACTATTTTTAATTTTATTTCTTATATGTATTGATTTAGCCGCAGTACAAACGCATTTAAATGTTTTTGAGTAATTCCTTACATAATTTAGAAAAACAGCATCATGATTATACTGTTTTTCCCTATATAATTCATACAATTTTCGCCTACTTATATAAATTCCCACCGTCGCCCAGTCATTGAAAACCGTATTAGATTTCCGTTTTACCGTTTTTGAAGAAAACATTGAATTATACTCATTTTTGGTTAAATTAAAAATTGAGTTACAAAGTTCATTAACATTATTATTATCGTAAGGTACGTGTGGTAATTTATTGACAATGTTATTTCAAAATTTTTCAAGGCGACTTTCACTCATAGGAACACACTTAATATCTTTTTTTATCACTTTTTTTCTAGGCGTATGAAATGAGACCAACTGGCCACAGTGATCAGAACTTAATTTACTTATTATTGACTTTGTTACTGGCTGTAAGTTAGTAAAAATATTATCAATGCAAGTTGCTGAAGTGGCAGTGATTGTAGTTGGTTCTAAAAAAAGATTTACAAGATTGTAGCACACAAAAAGTGATTTGAGTTTATTACATATCGCATTATCCTCCAACAAGTTTATATTAAAATCTCCACATATTATTATATTTTTATTCATACTATTTAGTTTACACAAAGCTTCATCCATACATTTTTCAAACAAATTGAATACTGCAGTAGGGGGTCTGTATACGCTCATGACAATGAATTGCTCAAGCTCTACACATGCTATTTCTATAGTTCGCTCAATAGATAGGCTCTGAATATCTATGCGTTCCTTAAATTGTTATGAATTATTATTAGTGAGCCACCATGAATAGAATCTTTCCTATTGAATGAACTAGCAACCTGGTGCTTACTAAAGTTAAACATGAACTGATGGGCCTTTAGCCAATGTTCAGTGATACATAAAATGTCAATATTATCACAGTTCAGAAATAACTCTAGTTCTAATTCCTTGCACTTAATTCCTTGTATATTCTGGTCATTTCTGGTGTACCAGGTTAATATTACTTTTGTTACAGTTATTATTATACTTTTTATTACTCTTTATATCTAATGATAATGGGCAGGATACACTTATAATTTCATAGTTATTATTCTTATGACTAATGCTAGAGGTTGCCTCTATTGTCACGTGTTCTAATTTAAATTACTACTAGTACTTGGAATAGGTTCCAATGAATCCAATCTATTTGGAATAGCTTCCAATGGTTGTAAATAGCTATGCTGCTCAATAGAAGCAGTCGTCCGAGTAGCCAAACAATTGGCTGAGTTAATATAATATGATAGCGATTCTGCTATTTGTCGTTTGTGGTATTTTGGAAGATAAAAATTATCTTCTGTTAAATAATAATAATAATTCAAATTACAGTATTACCCAACTTATATGGCGCGTCGTGAATCTTCGTTCGCACAGAAAAGAAAGTATGGCCCCGAAGATTAACGAAAGAATGCTTAAAACTTACAATCAACCTTAGATCACTACTATAAGGTTCATAATACACTGCAGCTGTTAGTTCCGTCTCACTCGCAAGTCACGCCCCTCCGCACGGCGCGCGCTAACATGGCGGCAGCGACCAATAGCGTTTCCCGCGCTTTGAAAATGTATCTTCTGCGCAGGTATATCGGTAAGCCATATTAATTGGGTACTACTGTACTTAAATAACTATTCATATCAATCAAGTGAAACTTATCACTATGACGACATGTCAAAGTGTGTAATGTCATATTTAAATTGTGTCTATAAATATTTTCAGTCTGTGGCAAACTTTGAATAAATGGGAATGAAATGAAGGGAATGTGCAAGTGTACTAAAGTATTGTTAGTAAGTTAATAATCAACAGGCACCCAAATTATTTCCTAAAGGCAGTTTTTCAGAAGTGTAATAAAAATTTCGATTGATTTTCCATTTTGCCTGTCAGTGAGACAGGCAAAATGGAAAATCAATCGAAATTTCGAGACTAGACGGGAAAATAAAATTGCTGATAAGGTCCTGTGAGTAAATGTCAAAAAGTTTGTCTCCAAGCGAAGTTCGTTCATGTATAATTCATGTAACCAAATTAGAGAGAATAATATAAGTTTTTGGTCAGATGCCCTGTTTGTTACGCAAGAACAGGCCATATTATATGGACGGAGATTGGTCATAGCTTGCGGTTACAGAATCACAATAAACTAGAAATACGAATACAATGTCACCCTTTGCGGTATAATAGTGCGAAATACGAATGATCATGTTAGTATATTCTCACATAAATATATTATTTAAGTAGGATCGAGTATGGATTAATTCATAGCTAACTAATAATAATAAATCCGTTTTGGTTAGACTGGTTCATTGCATGTAGGTTCCACAATTTGTTGTAACTTGTTACCAGCGTTGCCAGACGTCCCGATTTTGGCGGGACGTCCCGATATTTAGCCCAAAATTAAATGTCCCGCGCGGGACAAGCCCAGTCCCGCTTTTCGAGGATTACTCGACGGTGAAAAAATCGTTGGACGTAGAAGTGGGAAATTATAAAGACACCACTGCCACAGTATTACCATATGCCTAATGGTAAAACTGTGCCTCTGCACAGAAATGGCACCAGCTCTCCCGTGACGCGCCAAAGTCACAGTGACAAACTTCAAAGTCAACGCAATCCAACAATACGGCCGTATACTTATGACCCGTTGATCCCGTTGATCTAGAATCACATAGAATCATAAAATTTGGCAAGAAACAATTCCATGTAGTACAAGTAAAGGAAGAAATCCGAAAAGGGTTTTGTAGTTACATAGAAAAAAAAATACTTATTACAATATTAATCGAAAAAAAATGGGTAAAATCTTCGAGACTCCTGTGATGAATGAACTATTTACATAACTACAAGTTTCTACGGAACCCTCGGTGTGCGAGTCCGACTCGCACTTGGCCGGTTATTTTTAGTATGTCCCGCTTTCGGCGATAGAATCCCGCTTTTTTTACTCAAGATGTTACAAAATCCCGATTTGCCCGAAAAAAAATCTGGCAACGCTGCTTGTTACCCACACTAATATTTAAAGTCTGTATTATTGGTTGGACTGTGCCGGTTCGCGGAGTCAGCTGCATGCATCAATAATGAACGAGAACGACAATATGCAGATTTGTGTAGCAGGTCAAGTATGAACCAGTAAACTGCGCAGCAAAAGTTTTGATCTATGCTGGCTTGCCAAGGTGCTGTTATAAGTTATAAAAATGTTTGATTCTCACGTTACAGATTATTATTGTTTTCTTCTAAAGCAGTCGTTGGTAACTATTTACTTTTTTTTACAAAAATAATATGTATACTTATGTACACACACTCTAAGGTACCTACGTAAATATTCTAAAAAAGCTTGTAAGATTTTCCTTTTCATGTTTCATGTCTTTCACCCATTCATTTTATTGAATTTATAAAAATAATAATAAATATCCTGGGACATTCCTCACACACGGTCATCTGGTCCCAAACTAAGCAGAGCTTGTACTATGGAAACCAGATGACTGATATAATAGGTACATACACTACTTTTTGTTTGTAAATAAATACTTAATATACATAAGTCAGTAGGTATTCGGTTTCGGGTCAACTTCTAGAGATTTGGCTGTGGTACGTTACGTAGCTAGACCACAACACAACCTGGAATAGCATTATAGGATACTCTTTTTCCCGATAAACATTAGGCCACTCGGGAACGCAGGTGAAACGGGCGGAAGCTATTAATGTCTAAATGCTTTTTGCATTATGTTGTTTCTTAATTATAAACAAAGAGCTAAGATTTTCTACGAATGTCTTTGTTTGAAGGAGTTGCGCCGAAAAAATAAGAAATTACTTCAACGGTAAATTCTAGAGATAACGTGAGTTTTACTAAATTTTGTGAAATCACATAGTGATCAATTTGAGTGTTGTGTTTTTATGAGCAGTAATGAGCACTAAGATTTGCAGGAACTGCCCCTGTATCATCTTAGTACATCACCTATCGAGATAACTTTGATTTGAGTTTTCAAAGACTTCAAGAAACGTGAACCGAAATGGAGCAGTCTTTGTTAGGGCATATTTTATGATTAAATGAATTGAAAAACACAAAAATCATGTGTGATTTCTTTGCAGAAAGGAAAAAGTTGAGAAAACAATAACATCAGATATGCGATTTGTACCATAGTCGTGGGCAGACAACCTACGCTCGCAGAGCTCAATAAACAAAGCAGTAAAACGGGACCAGAGAACGCTTAAAAACGTATACGGTACCTGTGTTTTAAAAGTACTGATTTCCGGACTATAACAAAGACAGATTTCCGGTTATAATTATTTATTATGTTGCAACTTTTACAAAGGGGATAGAACCTTTGTGGCATAGCTAGCCGCCGCCATTTTGATTTTTTTTCAATGTCGCGGCGCACGATGTAACTGGTATATATGGGTAGAGGACACTTATACAAACAAAAAATGTTAATCCATATGGTGGCCTAAAGTGTCACGTTTCCGAGATATTTGGAGGTAAAGATCGCCATATGAGAATTATGACAATCATTAAAAATTAACTTATTACGTGTTTATATGCATTCGATTGTATTCAAATAATAGTTCCCAGGTTGATTTAACTATTTATTATAATATAGTAAACATGGAGCACGAAAAAACAATATTCATTAATTGGTTACCTATAAAAACCGCATCGCAATATTCGCAATGAAACACAATGTTGTCAAGTAGCTCGGATCGTAGTGGTTAACTTGTTTTCCACGTCACCGTTATTAACCAAAAATTACAATACTTGTCTTAAAATATCTTGTTACCGAGATATTAGAATATCGATGTATATATAATATGAGACGAATGACAATATTTTAATGTTGATTAAGTACAATTTATGTTCTTGTTTTTAAGCATTAGTGGTCAAATAATAGTGCATCACGGTTTTAAAAATAAAATAAAACACATAATAGAAACAAGCCGTGACCTCAAACATTTAAATAAAAGTTTTTTTACACTACTTAGGTAGCAAACAAACATACGGCCCGCCTGATTGTAAGCGAAGAAAGCTCCTTTGAGACCGCATAGTTCGAAACTATTTAGGTTCCGATGTGTGAGGATGGACTTCCCGTCAATGGCAAGACTAGCGATGGTAGAAGGTAGCCGTAGACATCAGGTTAAACAATTCTACAGAACACTGTCTGTTGTACAAGCGATAGAACACACATAAGGAGGTAAAGTCTCCTCAGATTGAGGGGCCCTAAGCCGCTTGTGAGCTCGGGATCGTCGTCGATTCTAATGACACGTCGCTGAACCGAGTCTAAAGGCCCAAACTGGTATCCAGGTAAGAGTACTGCTTCGCTCTGTTGAGCATTTCGAGTTTTTTGGATGCTAGCTTAACCTTGTCTTCTAGACGGCCTATTGACGTCGTTAGAAATGTAGTTTTAATGATTGTCGTAATTCTCATATGGCGATCTTTACCTCCAAATATCTCGGAAACGTGACACTTTAGGTCACCATATTGCTTAATATTTTTTGTTTGTATAAGTGTCCTCTACCCAAATATATCACTTACACCGTGCGCCGCGACATTGAAAAAAAATCAAAATGGCGGCGAGTGGCTATGCCAGCTCCCATACAAAAATGTTCGTACCCCTTTATTAATCTGTGTACAAGTCGCACTGACGCTTGTCGAAAGCCTTAACAATAAAAACAAAGTTGGTGCCAGGCAAACGTTCATAAGTGCCTTATCAGGGTCTAAATTGAATAAATACTTTTTGAATTTGAATCTGATCAAGGCGAAACGACTATAATTACCCTAAATTAATTAATTCAATCATCGTCAGTCGTTATACTCGTAGCTCTACCTCTTCCAATGGCTTTCAATTATAAATAACTAACTTTCTGCTGATACCCGTTTTCAATTTTACGTACTTACGACGCTTAGACGCGCATTCATGCTATTTTCTGTCCAGCTATACATACTTAATTCAAAAATCGACAATCGTGTTCAACAAATATAAGCAATTGCACAAGATACGCTCGAAAGCATGCAGGTCGAATAAGCACATTAACTTTTTCTCAAGAACATTGACATCTTAGTTGTTCTAAATAAGTTATGAAATGAAGGAAGAGTTTTCGTGGTGGCTTGCTATTTACTCTAAGTGGACAATACATCCTTAGGTGACGCCTTGACACCACCTGATTTCGGTATTTTGTTGAGATCGTGCAAGGAGTTAACGACCAAAATTTTACATGATGGCATTCGTAGGTTAAATCAGAATCTCTTACGAGTGTATCAATAAACCAAGCGCCTAGCTAGAGTATTGCGCAAATAGGCCACTGCAGCGGAAGTAGTAGGTTAAGGTAGTGGGCAGCTAAACGCATTAGTGATTCATTAGACTGGGGCTGCTTTCACTCGCACTGGAACTAGAACAATAAACACCCACTCGCTAATCTATCCACTTAGATGCAATATCAATTCTACAATTTGCATTTCTTCGCCTTTCTAGAAATAATGTAGGTCCTTAATCCACGCCCAGCACAAAATAATGAAGGACATGTCAATTTCATAGCATCCAGTATCTAGATTTAAATATATTCATGCTATTAATATTAATTTGCAAGTAACGAATCAATTGAAACGCGTATTTTATTTAAAACTAGCTGCCCGGCGCGACAACTTCGCGTGGTGCCCTATCCTAACCTACCCTGCTTTTAAACCTTCCCTGGACTTCCCCAAATATTTTAAAACCAAAATTGGCCAAATCGGGCCAGTCCAGCCGTTCTTGAGTTTAGCGAGACTAACGAACAGCAATTCATTTATATATATATATAGATAGATTATGTGAATATTTAGCATTGAAACAAACGTAGCATGATCATTAAAAAGTTTTATGATTCACTAACGTCTTCAATGTTAAGACACCTCGCCATGGACTTCGAGACTTGATTCGCCTGAAGGCAAAGACGATAATAGCGTGAACCTTTCACAAGTCGTCACAAAGAACTGGTTTTTGTAACGCTCACGTAATCATCAAAATGAATGCATAGACAGCTCTCGAATATGCTTTAGGTACAATAAAGAATTGGTAGAATGACGTCACCAAGGACCATGTGGAAGTTTATTTATTAATACTACGGAAACATCGGGCAATGCGAGGCTCTGTGGAGTTTGTCGACCTTCGCTTGCGATGCCTGTTCCATTAGCCACGTAGTCGTTGGAATCTAGAAGAATTACTCGCTTAGGTACCAACGCTAGAATTTTTAAGTGTCAAGAAGTCCAGAAGCAATGTTAGTAATGTAGAAGTAACCTACCCTATTTTTAACTTTGACGCACTGCAAAATTTTGCAAATAATTTATCAAAAACCTTGTACATACTTCCATGCTCAGAAGGTCTAAGTTCTATTCTAGTGGTTCTAGTTTCGCATTCATTCTATTGACCCATACCACCAGAGTATCACCTATCCTATTATAGTGGAGGTAGGCCACCTCCTGCCTTTTCCTCTTTCCGGAAACGAGTCGCTATTTATTTTCATTTCATTTCATTGGAGAACATTGGTTATGTCGCACCCCCCCTGGAACAAAGATGCAAGTCGACTTGCGTTTTTTTTTTATTGCACAAAAAAATCAAGAAAAAGCTAATACATATTGTCAATTTTTTTCATAATTTTTATCTTCAAAATGAAGGAATAAAATACAAATATGTAGAATATTGCAACATTAAAATATTTATATTTCCATCATAAAAACGAAGTTAATATATTTGCACTTAAGAGGGCGTCGTGCGAAGGCAGCGCGCGGCAAATAGGTGTTTTACTGCGGGTTAGCGTTGTGTGTGTCGACACGCACACAACAGTCAGTACTCTCAGCTCGGTTGGCCGTTTGCACCCGCACGATATAAGTGAGTAAATTAAATTTTTAAAATAATAATATTTAGTGTTGATTGACATCAGTTACAATGAGAGGACATTGTATTATGTGTAGCTAATTACTAGTATGGAATACTAATTAATGTATCCATATTCTATTCATATATTATGTAAACGCAATTGTCAACAAAATAATACAGGTCGTTGTTTTGGTCAGCGACGAGCGACTCAGGTTCGATAATACAAATGATACTGGTGTTAAAAAAAATATAAAAAAAATACTTTATTTTTTTTTAATAATAAAAATAAAAAAATTAAAATTTTGAAAATCATGTAATAAGCTAAAGTGTAGACATAATACTCAACGGGAGTACGAGGGAGTAAAGGGGTGGGGCGATGGCGGCTTGTGCCTAGCTCTAGACTGTGCACGTGCCTAGTAACCATACTTTGCGGTAATTTTATTTCAAATTGAATAAGGTATTTCTCAACATATTTACAGTATTTAATGGAATTAAGTCCATTTTTGGGTAATATATATTTTGTACTACCGCTCCTGGGTCGCTTGTCGCCGACCAAAACAACACCCTGTATATTTGTTTAAAATACCTAATAAATATCAAGTTTTGTTGCAGTTAGTTTTACTCTTTAGATACTGGTCCGATTGCTCTCAAAATGTATATTTGTGAGTCTTTGGGGTCACAAAACAAGAATCTTTTCTCAAAATGTTGAAAAAATGTTCGCCATGTTGAACTTTTTAGATACTGGTCCGATTGCTCTCAAAATCGATATTTGTGAGTCCTTGGGGTCACAAAACAAGAATCTTATCTCAGAATTTTGAAAAAGTGTCCGCCATGTTGAACTTTTTAGATACTGGTCCGATTGCTCTCAAAATCGATATTTGTTAGTCCTTGGGGTCACAAAACAAGAATCTTTTCTCAAAATGTTGAAAAAATATCCGCCATGTTGAACTTTTTAGATACTGGTCCGATTGCTCTCAAAATCGATATTTGTTAGTCCTTGGGGTCACAAAACAAGAATCTTTTCTCAAAATGTTGAAAAAGTGTCCGCCATTTTAAACTTTTTAGGTGCTGCTCCGATTGCTCTCAAAATCGATATTTGTTAGTCCTTGGGGTCACAAAACAAGAATCTTTTCTCAAAATGTTGAAAAAGTGTCCGCCATGTTGAACATTTTAGATACTGGTCCGATTGCTCTCAAAATCGATATTTGTTAGTCCTTGGGGTCACAAAACAAGAATCTTTTCTCAAAATGTTGAAAAAGTGTCCGCCATGTTAAACTTTTTAGGTGCTGTTCCGATTGCTCTCAAAATCGATATTTGTTAGTCCTTGGGGTCACAAAACAAGAATCTTTTCTCAAAATGTTGAAAAAGTGTCCGCCATGTTGAACATTTTAGATACTGGTCCGATTGCTCTCAAAATCGATATTTGTGAGTCCTTGGGGTCACAAAACAAGAATCTTTTCTCAAAGTGTTGAAAAAGTGTCCGCCATGTTGAACTTTTTAGGTGCTGGTCCGATTGCTCTCAAAATCGATATTTGTGAGTCCTTGGGGTCACAAAACAAGAACATGATATTTTTTCATCATTTTGAGAATAGGTTCTTGTTTTGTGACCCCAAGGACTCACAAATATCGATTTTGAGAGCAATCGGACCAGTATCTAAAAAGTTCAACATGGCGGACACTTTTTCAACAGAAAAGATTCTTGTTTTGTGACCCCAAGGACTCACAAATATCGATTTTGAGAGCAATCGGACCAGTATCTAAAAAGTTCAACATGGCGGACACTTTTTCAACATTCTGAGAAAATATTCTTGTTTTGTGACCCCAAGGACTCACAAATGTCGATTTTGAGAGTAATCGGACCAGTATCTAAAAAGTTCAAAATGGCGGACACTTTTTCAACATTTTGAGAAAAGATTCTTGTTTTGTGATCTCAAGGACTCACAAATATCGATTTTGAGAGCAATCGGACCAGTACCTAAAAAGTTCAACATGGCGGACACTTTTTCAAAATTCTGAGAAAAGATTCAGCTTGCAAGATTTGACCAAGAAGCAAACTGACTGATTAACATTGCAAATTAAACAAAAGTAATAAAAATAATATTATATTATCCTCAAAAAACGAAAAACTAAAGTTATGTCGTTATGCTGTTTGATTTAGAGTGTACGTACACGTTAGATCGCGATCGAGTGTTCCTAAGCAGTCGTTCCGCAAAGAGACGTGGTCTCTCTCTGAGCTCTCGTGGTCGACTAAATTTTCGAGCGCCGTATCTCACGTATATATTTAACGTTGCGCGCCCATAGTAAAAATGTATGGCGAATTCGGAGCGCATTTTGAATAAAATCATAATAAATCTTCTAGACAATATAACGAAAATATCAGTCGCAAAACTGCAAGATTACATATTAGAGAATTAACTGACTACATTTCTACAGAATATTTCTAAGGAAAAATATACGAAATCTTTTGAATCCCAGCACGCATTATTGTAGACTTTTGCTCAACTTCATATGAGTCCATTAAAAAACCTATACCATATTCCATATGTTTGCCTCACAAACATTGTAAATACATTATCTATTGTAACATTTATGTAGATTTTCACTGTATAGACAAATTATTTTCGTTAATATCAACTTAACCGTAACTGCCCTTTTTTCACTTTTTGCTCGACGCAGTCTTAATTATTCACTAAAGTTCCATATGACTAATAGCATATTCATACTTACATACATTTTGAACGAATTTATTTGGTGGGTATCGTAGTGCAAGTCTAGTTGCTTACTTTATCCACGAAACTTTTATCCACATTATATAATATAACAATTGATACGTTATTTACACAAACAAGTAGCTCGAGGAAAACCTATGTAAACGACACTTACACATTAAATGCACTACTAAATCAGAATTTAAATAAAGAGTTATCTGCAATAATACCGAACAGCGAGACTTCCATAACATGTCAACAATGCAATATTCATAATTACTCCATCAAGTGTGTAATATGTTTCGAAGAATAATTACGCAACGCTCCTTTTTAGGTTTTTCTCAATACACATTGAGTAAATTTAAAATATAAACACGTAGGCCCCTCACAGGTAGTTTTAGCTATCATTTGATGTATACTACATATTTTTAAAAATGTTGATAAATTTTTAGGACAGTTTTTTTACGCTCTTGAAAAGTTGTCACTTTTCACTTACAACATTCTTCCAGGAAGGGTGCAATGTGATCAACGACAGCGTGAACACGGTCTTGAATGTCTTGATTGATGTGGTGTCACCTACGATATTTTTTAATATTGTTGCCTACACCAGCATATCTCTACAACGCTATTATATTGCTTCGAAATACCTTTACCTATATCTCGTGTAACAAATGTTTCTCGAGTGATACAGACAGACTAGTGTTTTGATAAGGTAATCTGCAGCGATATATTGAACTATACTAGGGCCTTCCTAATAGGCAGCGTTGCCAGACGTCCCGATTTTTTGCCCAAAATTATATCAGTCCCGCTTTTTGAGGATTACTCGACGGTGAAATCGAAATCATCATTGGACGTAGTAGTTAGGTGCATCATATATTTTTTTTATTATATTACAACATAATCGGAAGAAAGGGGAAAAATATTCGAAACTCGGCTCCCGTGATGAACGAACTATTTACATACCTACAAGTTTCTACGGAACCGTCGGTAGTCGGTACGCGAGTCCGACTCGCACTTGACCGCTTTTTTTACTCAAGGGGGTTCGAAATCCCGCTTTGCCCGAAAAAAAAACTGGCAACGCTGCTAATAGGTCACTTACAGCCTTATCCATGTGTCAAAA
Organism: Polyploca ridens; assembly: GCA_951394255.1. Classification (NCBI taxonomy): domain Eukaryota; kingdom Metazoa; phylum Arthropoda; class Insecta; order Lepidoptera; family Drepanidae; genus Polyploca; species Polyploca ridens. Next base: position 11,234,385 of record OX596252.1, on the reverse strand, counting down.
AAGACAAACATAGTGCGGCAGGGAGAAACACCCTCTTGTCAAATATAACTTCTTGGCCATATTTTTGTGCCTTTTGTGGTCGTGAAGCTGCTTGGCTCCGTTTGAACATCGGCACAGTTGGCAGATCGGCGAATTGCTTTTTGTCGCTTATGTGTTGAATATTTAATGTAGGTATGTCCGTGAATCAATGAATGACCTTGTCTACATTTTCTTATGTCTGTGGCGTGTCGTGATCAGATCACGCAGCACAGTACGCAGCCACCGGATGAGTCACCGTTCGCAAGCGCCGCCGCCACGCTGTTCTGCTTGCACCAGTCGCACCGGACACTCGATACCATTTACGACTTCCAACTAACCACTCATTGTATACGACGATTATGCGGATACGCAATCGACCAGTGTGGTGCGCTTATCTTTGCTACCGTGTGCGTGCGTCACCAGCATAACAAAAGCCCCCCTGCATTCTCATTAACTGAGGCGAGTCATGGATTATATGGCTCATTTCAATTTGGGCACTTCATTGTGTCCATGTAGGGTGCATGCCACGCGTTTGCACGCATAAATAAGCTATAATAAGCTTTTATTTTTTGTTCAAATAGGTAGGATTTACGACCGGAATGAAAATTAAAATGAACCAAAAATGTGTGAAAGAAAGGGCAAACTTCTTCATAAATTTTCACGTTTTCATGTAAGGTAAGGATTTTAGAAAACACAAAAAAAAGAGCGTTTCGCACACTAAGGGTGCATACGGGAGTCGGGACCCTATTACAATAAGCCTGTCTAGATATCTATCACAGACTCTATATTCAAAGCGTTTGATTTTCTTCAAAAAGGGCGTAAAAAGAATTTTGCAGGGTCGGCAAATGGCAACGCGCGAGTTATAACCTTGGCGTTACACTTAACATCAGGCGAGCCGTTAACTTGTTTGCCACATTAGTGGTTTAAAACAAATAGTCTACGAAATTGTAGCACGTGTATCATATAAAATCCCATATTCTACAAAAATCGATATAAGGACTTACCACAGATATTTTCCGCGCCCACCGCCTTGAAATCATTACCTAATTAATTAATTTTGTACACACTGATTAGAGTTCCTATATTCATTTTTAAAGTCAACGTGTTGCATCAAGGCGACGTAACCGTAGTTAAGTATGGAATACAAATTAGATACAATCCCATAGATAGTCATTGTGCCTTTTATGTACTTATGTCATCCGGAAGTCCTGCCATGAATGAGTTGATAGCTGTGTCTAAAGGGAGGAAATAAAAAAGCCGTTCATTGTACTTAGTACTATTATTTATTCTGTGATTGTACTAGTAATTTGTAGACGTGACTTGACATAATAATTTATAATGAGTACCACATTGCCATAGAAATTGTTATGAAGAGTAGGTATGTACACGCTACATGGGGCTCTTGATCAGGGTCACAGAGGATTAGAGTGAGATTCTTTTTCAGTGCCCTTTGGTCGACGTGTCAATTAAGCTGGCTACAAACAATGCAAATATGCCCCACTGCCTGCTACACCACCTTCATCCAGGCCTTCATCACGCCACGTGACCCCGCGTCTCTCATATCATAAGGCGCCAACAAAATGTTATTATTTTAGCTTGCAATTGTTCTTCGCATTTATTAAAAACAAAAATTTCGTTATTATAACAATACGGGTATCAAATGAATGCTTGTAAATAGCCCATTTCATATATGTATATATTGTAATACTTTTATGCTACCATTTTGACGTAAACCACGTTTAATGAAAGGACTAGGTAGGGTCCTTTCGCCGGTATCGCGACCACCTTCAGTAGGCGACCATTTGACGTACTACTTTTCTTTAAATCAAGATAATAGTATTTGTAGAGGTAACATAAATAAAAAATAAATCTAACGTGCTTTATAAATAATGAAGAATGTTCACTAATTTAGAATTTTAGCTCTCCGCATTAACCGTAGAAAATAAAAAATACGTGTGAAAGAATTATTTTGATAAGTCAATTAGTTTCAGAGATATGGAATTTTAAAATGAGCGCGCGACGCGGTATTCCACCGGCCCGGTACTCGATGCGATGACGTCATGTTACATCGCTCGCTCAGTCAATCGCGCTCACAGAACAAATACCCTGACGGGTCGCGCTCTTCCGTACGTTTCCCTAGAAGATTATGACTTTTTGGTTTTTAAATATCCAATACAAATACTAGAAAATCATGTGTTATACCAAAATGTAAAAATACAACCACCAGTCCACCGGAAAAGTAGATTTTACTCGTTCCAATGGATGTCCAAATGCGAGAGAAATTGATAAAACTGTGAAGGGGTTGGATCTATTTAGAAATAAAAGCAAAGTTTAATGCTGTGAAGATCGTTTTGACGTAAGAATAGTGACAGTCTACTATGAACCTAAATATTATACACTTGTAGTGTGCAGTTATTTGATACCCCAGCGCAGCCGCCGTTTTACCCGCGCGTAGCGTTTTAATTATTTTGCAAGGAACTCCTTATATATTATCTGAAATAAAAGTAGCTTAAGTTATTCCTTATAACATCCGCTATCTATCAGTGAAAGTCTCGTCTACATCGGTCCAGTCGTCCAGTTTTTTGCGGGGAAAAATATTTATTCTAAAATAAATGTAACGTATGTTACTTCTTATAGGCTTCTGATATGATGAAGCTAACTGAGAGTAAAAATCCAGTCAAAATCGTTCCAGCCTTTCGGAGATTAGCCGGAAAATTAATAAAAAAAAAAAATTGCGTGGGAAAATCCTCGTAGGATACCCGTCCATCTTGGGGGGAGCGACCAGATTATGCCGAACTTTTAGCGGCTAAAACACTATCGAGTGTCGCCAACCGTATATAGGTACTTTCATGTGCGTTTAATAAAAAGCTGTTATTTTGATATTACATAACAGACACTTCAATTTTATTTATTTGGATAAATAAAGTAGATTGTGTTCCTGCGCGTGTTAGTAAGGTAGACAGAGCTCATTGAGGAGGGGGGAAAGGTCGGTAACGCGTGAGCGATGCTTCATGTGTTGCAAGCGTCTATATGGCTACGGTAACCGCTTACCATCAGGTGGGCCGTATGCTTGTTTACCGACTTAGTTGTATAAAAAAAAGATAAGACATAAAAAAGGTTAAATACATCTATTCAACTCGCTGCATTTGCAATATAATCAATGTACAAACAAATGGGTTAACCCAGAGCCGAAAAAAATATTGCTCAGTGCGCGTCTTGATTCAGTGGTGAGTGGACGTACCGCAAGTTGGAAAAAAAAATAACACGGCGCGCGGTGCTCAAAGGTAAGTTTTATTACTTATTTCATGTTTTACACACAAGTTAGATGTTAAATTGTACAACCGATAAGTTTTGGTTATTATTTTGTTGTATTTTGCTATTTTTAAACTTATTATTAAGATAAAATCAAGTGGCCGGTAACCGAAATGCTTACTTATCAAAAACGTTTGATAGCGACCACGTGGTCGCCAATCGACGAGAATCGCATTATTTTGTTATGATCAATATGATCCTAATACTTCATACAGGACTGTTACAATTTTGAATGTAGCATTGTAAAAGCTTTTCTTTGTAGTTCTTTGGTAAACGACCACCAGTTTCTTTGAAAGAACTTTGTTTAATTTACGTACGAAATTGGGTGCTAATCAGGTGGTCGTAAACCAAAATAATCGAAATAAAGACATTGGTTTCCGGCCACCATAATTTAGTATGAGAAAAATAACGGCCGCTAACAGAAATTGGTATGAAAGTTCATTGAGTATGCGACCAAGTCTGATTTTTAGGGTTCCGTAGTCAACATGGAACCTTTATAGTTTCGCCATGTCCGTCTGTCTGTCTGTCTGTCCGTCCGTCCGCACTATGTCTCAAAGACTCTTAGTACTAGAAATCTGTAATTGGGCGTGAATATGCAAATGAGTTAGAGGAAGAGGTGTGATACAATCGAGACAAAGGGACTAGATCCTGTAATGGGTATAGAAGCTGTTCCTTTGTGAAGTATCGTCTCACCTTGTTCAGGATACCAAGTGTTTTGGCAACAGTCTTAGCCTTTGCCTCGATGGACCATCCGAATTTAAGGTCAGAGGATAAATTGAGACCCAAAAGATCTAGGTTTTTGGATATCGGTACAGATACATCACGAAATGCGGGAGTCAGGTTGAAGGAGCTCCTCTTGGCAGAAAAAAAGACAGGCGTGTGTTTTAGAGGCATTGAACGCGACCCTATTGGCGGTACCCCACTCGGCAACAATTTGCAGAGCCGAGTTCAACCTCGTAACCATATCCTCTCTGAGAGACTCTGTTGTGGCCCTACTAGCCCGCGGATCGGATATATAACTCTCTGTGACGGTGCTGTCATCTGCGTACCCATAAATTCCGGGTTTCAGGAAGTCGTTAATATGCAGCAAAAAAACGCGTAGCAGAGAGAACAGATCCCTGAGGAACACCAACCCTTATCGCCTTTAGTTCCGACGAGCAGCCATCGATTACCACTTGAATAGACCGTCCACTCAGGAAATCGGAGATCCAGGCGCATAAACTAGAGGGCAGTCCATATGAGGGAAGCTTGCTGAGCAGAATATCATGCCAGACCCTGTCGAAAGCCTTCGAGATGTCCAGTGAAACTGCTAGCGCTTCACCGTGTTTCTCAATGGCCTCGCTGCAGAGGTGGGTGGCTAGCACTAGGAGATCTCCTGTAGATCGATCAGGACGAAAGCCGAATTGGCGATCACTCAGGAGATCATTGTTTTCCAGGTAGCCAAGAAGTTTGGCGTTCAATACACGCTCCATAATCTTGAAGAGTATGGAGGTGATTGCGATAGGTCTATAGTTCGACGGATCTGTACGGCTACCCTTTTTGGGTATAGGTTGGACGTTTGCAAGTTTCCAGGATTTAGGGACACGTCTTGTTTTCAAAGAGTCTGAATAGGCGTGTGAGAATAGGAGACAACTCAGGGGCACAGGTCTTCCATACTACCGCCGGGATCTCGTCGGGGCCACTAGCCTTACTCACGTCTAGTCCACGCAGCACATTGAGAACCTCTTTTTGGTGAATGCGGACATCCGACATTTCGGAGCCGCGGTGAGGAATACAAGGTGGAGGTTGGCTGGTGGTGTCTAGGAAAGCGTTGCTAGCGAAAAATATGGCAATGTTGGATACTGGGGCTTTCAGCAAACATTTGTTTATACCTGATCCACCACAACGAGCAAATATTGATGTTGATAATTTTTTAAATGTTATATTACATAATATTTAGGATATTGTTTAATTCTATTACAACTATATATTACTAAGTTCCTACGAAATGTAAGATTGTTATTTTTTTATTATAAGAAGACATTACACCAAATGATTACCATGAGGCAAAAATTAAAATATTTTTAAAGCGATTATAATTGTTTTAATGGCAAATTTTTCATATTAAAATAGCGGTCGCAAACCAGGTCACTGGTGGTCACAAACTGATAAAAATGGTCGTAAACCGACGTTTTCGCTATATTTTCACTTTTTCAGCATTTTATACATATTTTTGTATGAATGTATTTTATTTTATGTTTTTGTATCCAAACTAGATTATATTTGGGACAAATTCACATTAACATATACTATTTTGCGTGTAGATAACATTTTTTTTTCCTCATCTTATGTCGGCAACCCAGCTAACTGGTCGCTAACCGGCGCAATGACCCTACCTACTGAGCGCTGAGCGGTTACCATAGTAACTCACAGAGTTCTGATGGTTGTTAGCCTTACTTAACAGTACCGCTCATTTACTTACGAATACATACAACTCATTCTATATAAAACTAAAAAGTCTGAAATACATAAAGTTATTAAAAGAAACAAAAACCCGACTGTGTAAAACAAAAATTAACTGAAAAGAGAAAAACAAGCTCTTTAATCTATAGAATTTTGTATATAACTTGAATGCTATAAGGTACTGCAGTCGGGGATAAAGAAATATTACAAAAAAAATACATACTTAGGTTATTGGTTTATCCCCGAGTGCAATACCTTATAAGGTCTATTTGAATAAATGATTTTGAATTTGAATATAAAAATAGAGATATCCAACAATAGTTAAAGACAGTCAACTATGCACCTACATGAAAAAAAAAACTTTGATTCTGGCATTACACTAATATTAGTGACTGTGCTAACAAAGATTGAAAATGTACATGTTTAGAGATCTCAAAACAATAACATACATACATAAAACATTTTATAATTTGATTAGAGAAAACCACAAATATTGCTCATATAAAAGAGGATTGGAAATATAGGCTTAGGTAAATAAGCTTTTATTCATTACAAAATCTTATTGGTTTCACAGTTTCACCCCAAACAAGAAATGAGAAAAATATTTTTTCTTATTTTAATAAGATTTTTATGCCCTAGTGGCTTTTCCTAATAGTGATTTATACTTGTCTTTTATGTTAATCACTGATCATTTTATGACATCGGACTTGTGTGAAATATAACACATCTGCCAGCGTCAGAAAATAAACGATGGAGTACTTACCAATGACTGAGAGTGTGCTCCCCAACAAGCATAATCCGATTCTTACGCAGACTGCCCGGTTCAAACTGCTTGTCACACGCCGTGAGAAGTAGCTGATGGGGCAGTTCCATCGCTGGTCATTAGGCTGCTGTTCGTACGTAACCGTGGTAGGCTGATACACGGCACTCGTAGGCATTGTCACTGCTTTTTATAAACCAAACACTCAACAATGACAACAAAGGTATAACGTATTTATAACAACTAGCCACGCACTTCCCAGGTCACAAGCTGGTAAACCTATGAACACACACACTTTGAAAAAAAAAGCGCCAGCAATGAATAAATATACGAAATAAATAATAAAAGGCTCTTGTAACGCCTGTTACGACGCACTCAAAACAGCCCACAAACAGTGTTGCCAACGACACAGGGCCTGCGCCATTTTTCACAGCTTAAGTAGCCTAAAGTAGCCGAATTTTGAGCAGGAAGCCTAAAGTAGCCCAAAATCCACAATAATGCTATGAAAAAAAAGTAAATGTTGTTATCAATGAGCGTTTGACAGTTTTTTGGAACATAGAGGTGTAATGAGAAAAACGCTCGTTCATGTATACATATAAATTCAAATAAATTTATACATATAAGTTCATTATAAATTCAAACTTATTGTTAAACAAAGTCAAACCATTTTTTTTAATACGTCAAAGTCGGTAAACAATCGTACGGACTGCCTGGTGGTAAGCAGTTACTATAGCCATATGGACGCTTGCAACTCACGGGGCATCACTCGCACATTACCGACCCTTCCCCCTCCCCAATGAACTCTGGCGACCGTAATCACGCGCAGTAACACAACATAAAGTTATTTTGTTACGGTATTAAGTATGGTGGAGGTACTTCCCCAGCAGTGTTCACAACCTGAAGCCAGGCAGCTATCGTACCAGGGCTGTAAAATTATCGTATTATGCTCGTATATGGATCAAAATTATCGTATCCATCAGGAAAATGGCTAAAATACTTTAAAAAATCATATGAAAGGTGACAATAATATGTTGCAAATACTTTATAGTTTAAATCTTGTAAACTTGTTTTTTAAATGGAAAAAAAAAAATAGTTCGCGCCAACATCTCGAATTTATAAAGAAGAAAATAATGTTAAAGGATAGAGACACATGAAAACAAGCATATTTTTTAAAAGTTTAACTGAATAGATTCTATATTTGCGAGAACAGAATACAGAAATATTAATGAAACTTAATATTTTATATACAAATTCGAAAAGACAATAACTGCCAACACTCCACCACATCGAACGACGATATCGATATCGATCGTTGACTGAAAGATAGTAGCAAGATTGCGCCATGAAGCAACAGCATGTTTTCCTAATATGTTCCTAAGAAAGAAATGAGCCAATAGATGGTGCCGACACTAAAAAACAACTGTAATTGTGATTGGGCTATTGGCTATCTGTGTAATCATCAAATTTTTCATCAGAATGGAAATTATCGTACAATCTGCGTACGATAGTCGTGTACCATCGTACATCGTACGTAGTTATGAAATTATCGCACATGTACACACAGCAACACATCAAGCTCGACACCCTATATACCCATAACTACGCTACATACATTACAGACTTTTGCGCGAAAGGGACTTATGCATCGTGGCAACGGCCAATGACAGGGCGGTAGCGGTTTGGTGCCTTGCGCTTACACACACAGACGCAATTTTTTGGCATTGTTTGATTATTGCTTTTTGTTTTTACTTTTGCAAGTTTTCTGTATCAGTCAGTCGCGCTAGAGTAAAGTATTCAGACAGTCGTCGCCCCAAAAATCGTCAGACTAGGAGTCTCGCTCGCGTTCACATAATGGTGCCGATTCTGTTGTAAATCGCACTAAACTAATTTTAGTCACATCTCATCTCTTTCTTACAAACATTATTGAAAAAGTATAGAACATATTTTAAGTTGTCAAATTAATCTTTGCCGTCCTATTTTGCGTGTATTTAGGCGTCACCGCGATAGATGGCGACTAAATTTATATTGAAAACAAGCAATGGACTAATTTGACAGGACTAAATTTCTTACATCCTTTTCTTATGTTCTTTGTAAAGCACTTATTACACGTTCCTATTTTTAGGATCCTAACTAGGAAATAGGAACGTGTAATCGCAGAAAGAACGGTTAGTGTCCTAAGTAGTGAGATAGGAAGGTCCCAACCGCTCTGCTTCCTTAAACAGGAAAGTGTAATCGCGTCGCTCCGATTTAGGACGTTTAGGGATGTAACATTGTTCTTCAAAACATCGATGTTTTGAAATAATTATATAAGGCTTCTAAAGTCTTGGCGTATATTTTGAGGGATGAATGTATAGGTCATTAGTAATCAAAAAACAATAATAGAATAATAATCCGTACAATATATAATTATTTCAAAACATCGATGTTTTGAAATAATTATATAAGGCCCTTCTAAAGTCTTGGCGTATATTTTGAGGGATGAATGTATAGGTCATTAGTAATCAAGAAACAATAATAGAAAAATAATCCGTACATTGAAAGTACTACATTATTTATAAATTAATACTTGGTACTTACTTACATAAAGTTCAATTTTGTTTTATTTTAACATAAAGGAGCTCATTTGTATTCATTGAAATTTTAATTTGTGTGATCGGTTTGAGAGAATAAAAAACTTAAAACATCGGAAGAACATCGATGTAAGTATAGTTATATTTTTTTTAAATCGACCTTTGTTACATCCCTACGAGTCGTCCGTCCCGCTTTAAGTATAGTTGCTATACTCTTTGCCGCGTCCTAGTTAGAAAGCAAGATAGTGTAGTGTAATAAGTAGCTTCCTGCTTCCTTGTTAGAACCATCCTAGTTAGGATCCTAAATATAGGAAGGTGTAATAAGCCCTTTAGAAAGAGACATAGTGAGGTTAAAATTAGTTTAGTTGTGAACAACAGAATCAGGGCCATTGTTTCATTATTTTATTGTATAAAAACTGAAAGATTTTATGCAAGTGCGTGGTGCAAATATTTATGGCGCCCCAATTAACTCCACAACAGCGGGAGCTGATAGTGGTGTTGAGGGATGGTGGATATTCCATTAAAGAGATTGAAAGAAGGACGGGAATTACGGTGAGTGATACTTTTTAATATTGTAAATAAACTGCATAATATAGAAATGTGTGCCTCCCTCTCTATAAAATTACGTCTCTTTTAATACAAACTGACCATGATTACCTGATGGTAAGTGACGATTAGGAAGATTTTAGTTGGCTTCAGCCATAGCCGTTCACACTCTTTCCGTGAAGTGAAGTGACCTAAGTAATATTTTAATGAATGAATCATCTAGGTATTTATTTTTAGTTAACAATTTCACGAACCTACTCAAATACCTTTTTTTTGTTCAACAACCTCTAGGTATCTCATATAATGATTGTTTGTAATACTATTAAACACTTGACCGTTATTTGAAACTTTACATTTGAGATAGGCCCCTCCTTGTTTTCTGCTTTATTGTACCTTCTTTGTCTACCTTATATCGCCATCTCACTCGCACATCCCCCTACCATCCACGCCAGGCAGAGCGGCGGGCATGAGCCGCGCGATCTCGTCATTGGCGTCTTGTTTTCTGCAGCGCACGGATGTGCCTAGCGCTAGCGTAGCCTAGGCACACATGTAAGTTATTTGTATTTATATACCTTCTTATTTTAATAATATGAAATAATTCATAATTTTAACGGTTTTACCGTTCGATAATTCAAATTATTGTTGAAATTTTATGTTCAAAGCTTTGAACAAACTAATTCTTAAAAACTTTAGTCTACCCACTTTTTAAAGATATTTTTGTGTGTACTATAACATTTTTATCCTAGGTTTTTCCTAGGTTGGTTCCAGTTTAGTTCAGATACAGTTGAACAATAATTTAATACATCATGTGCTGACCGTAATAAATCACAACGTTGGAAAAGTGATAACTGGTATCGCTCTGATGTCCAAATTCTCTGAACTAAAATAAATCATGACCACAAGGGAGTGTTAAGGTATCAACTGCCATCTAAATAATTTGTGTAGCAAAATTCAATCCGGCTTTTTAGATTTGAGAAACGGTCTTGTGTGCTAAAATTACTCGAAGTAATAAAGACAGTGATTTAACCTACATGAAGTTTACGAAACATTACGAGTTATATTTGAAGGTAGATTTTTTGTTATTGAGTTAACGTAATTACAACTTATTTGTGGTCTGAAATTATTGAAGTGAGGAATGAGGGTTCGTAATCCACTAACCAAAAGATTCCGTTTGCTATTAATGCCAGACGAGTTAACTACAGTGCTTAAAACAATAAAACATTTTTGCCTTTATAGTAAAATGATCAAATGCTCCCGCTTTGCAAGCTAGTCTGAGCTGACATACACCAACCCACGCAGGTGCCGTAACTTGAAATGTACCCTCGCAGGGGCAGTGACTTGAAATTTACCCTCGCAGGGTATTCTTATGGATGTTGTGCCCGTACTCCGTACGCACATTCCCCATAATAATCAACCCCTCGCAGGGGCTGGTGAGTTTTATAATACCCTCGCGGGGTATTCTTTTGGATGTTGTGCCCGTCCACCGTACGCACATTTCCCATAATAATCAACCCCTAGTAGGGACAGGTGAGTTGAAATATACCCTCGCGGGGTATTCTTTTGGATGTTGTGCCCGTACTCCGTACGCACATTCCCCATAATAATCAACCCCTCGCAGGGGCTGGTGAGTTTTATAATACCCTCGCGGGGTATTCTTTTGGATGTTGTGCCCGTACTCCGTACGCACATTCCCCATAATAATCAACCCCTCGCAGGGGTAGGTGAGTTTTAATATACCCTCGCGGGGTATTCTCTTGGATGTTGTGCCCGTACACACATTCCCCATAATAACCAACCCCAGGCAGGCAGGTGAGTTGAAATCGCGGGGTATTATTTTGGATGTTGTGCCTCAACGCACATTAAAAAGGCAGGTGGTGTTCGAAAAACTTTTTGCCTTTCAATAGACTAGAATCAAATGCTTTAGAAGCAGATTTTTAGTAGGTAAAGAAAAAACCCAAATATCTATCCTCTTTGCAGGGTACTTCACTTAGATAAATGTTCTTCGCACATTCACCATCATAATCAACCATTGCAACGGCAGATAATTTAAAATGCTCCCTCGTAGGGTTTTTTACTTGAATATTGCACTTTCGCGCACATGCTTTAACATAACCTACCCTCATGGGGACAGATGGTTTTAAATGTAATGTATATTCGCATAGTCCTACACTGGGATACCTTTACACATATTTCCCACCATTATCAACTCTCACAGAGGCTGGTAACAAAATGTACCCTTACAGTGTATTTATTTTTGAGTACCTCACTAGGATATTGGTGCTTCTACGCACTTTCCTTAACATATTCAATCCTCGCGGGGTTCTTAGTATTCTAGTCCTTGTGAGGTACTCTGAAGACTTGATACTGACATTTTCAAAGCGGGGCAATAATTTAAAATCCACCAATAGTGGTAACATCTACGAATATCCGATTTACATACTGAAAATAATACACGGTTGTTGCATATAGTTTTACCAAAAGCTGCCGTTGGTAAAGTCAAGTCAATCGGTTTAGTACCAAGAGTATATTATTAGATACCGAGTCGGGCACACCATTAAAAAAGGTTTGCTGATCCAAAAAAGTGGCGGGTCTCACTGACCTATTATAACTTGTGATAACGGACAAATATTTTTTACCGTGTCTCCGATTTATTTCAACCCTGGTTGTGTAAGGTAGAAACGGGCATATTTTCACTAGCGAATGTGTGCGACGCACCGCACATAGATGTCTATCGACCAGTAACGGCTACATATTATACATATACTTGCCTACCTTACCTTACTTTCGGTCTCAGCCGAAACTTTGCTTAATTAGACAATTGGGTAACAAACATATAGGGGATTAATAAATATGTATTATCGGTTATTTGAACGACTATCTCCTGTCTAAAATGTTGTCATGTTTCATTCTAAAACAAGAATGAATAAAATTATACAGAGGCTACTTATCTCTGTTAGCAAATAACCTTGACAAGCTAATACCAATGCCCCAAGTAACGTGTGTTTTATTATACGGAAATAATAATTATTTTCCTTAACAATCATCTTGGAGCCTAATCGGTTTAAACTTACCAAGCTATGTCATACATAACCCAAACGAGTCTGCACTATCGTGATTCAGCATACTGGTCGTTGTTTGACCTGCAAATGCGTTCTTATTTTCTAGTGAAATATGTAATCAAATCATGCCAATTAAACGGACGAGTTTTTAAAAGTGGTATATCCTGGAACAAGAGTTGCATTGCAATCACAAAGAAATTGAAAGCACTACAGGACCCAAATGAGATGTCGATTCGGAACGAGGGTGACCAAATCATCTAATGAATTTATCGTTATCATATGAATGTATCGTTTGTTTCATTTATTAGTTCATCATCTATCGTTACTAATTATCGACTACCGCCAGAGTAGCACTTACGTAGCGGATACGCCTACACAGATTAATATTTATAATTAATACTTGTAGTAGATTTATTTGCTTATGGGATTCCCATATACGTAGTTGCAAATTTTGAGTGTTTAGACCAAACCGACCATCAATACATAATTTACGAAGGCCCAAGCACCTAGCATAACCATTTTTACCTTCTCCAAACTGCTACCTCAGCAAGATCGGCTTGAGGCATAAACTTGCTAGTAATTCCTCGATGGAAAAAGAGTGGATTTTGGAGGGCAGACCTCAAGTCAATCTTTGGCAGCTTTATACTTCCAAAGATTGATCCACATACTCTTTTGTTGTAACCATGTCGTCTTTGTAGCAAAACCCGCTTTCTAACCATAGCTTGCTTGAAATAAAATGCTCAAACTTAATCCATATATGGGATATATGCTCGTTGGACATATTTTGAGATATATCCATCGTAAGCTATAAAAGCTTACGATGGATTCGTGTAAATTTTTCGAAACAAAATTATAGTCTACGAATTGTGCATAACTATACAGATCAAATACACTGTTGTCTTACTTTTGTAATTGGATTCAGGTTGAAGAGTACATGACCTCACTTTTCCAAATTTAAATTGCAACATGTAAAAGTAATAATTATGTTTTCCCTTGACTGAACGCTAGGACTTATAATTCGGGTAAATATTTGAGTGATAACGTCGCTGGTTATTATAATAAAATACAACTTGAGTAAAATAAAATGGACTAAGTACCTATACACAAGAATTAACGTTTTGATATAATATATTAGGTCCCTATGATTTACTTTGTGGAGGTAGGGTGGTGAATAACAATGTCGGCACACAAACTATAGTAACGTAATACATATAGCCATCTATTACATTGTGTGTAATGTCTCGTACTTTACACAACAGACGTAAAACACCGAAATGTCTTACCGAAATGAAAATCAACTTATTATTCGATTGAGATGACAAGTCAAATCTGCATCTGGAACAGTAGGTACTGCAAGATGAAATAAATCATCGCTGGAGCGGGCATAATGCATTCCCGGGCAACATACGCTCAGCTAAAAAGCCAGCCCAGCAGCTCAAAATTGGTCTTATCCGATCTGATTCGTAATCTGGTCACGTGCCTATTGGAGATAGGTATGCAATTATGCAATACTTTCAGATAGTTCTATAGCTGATAAAAAGCCACTAATAGCGGGATAACAATATCCTCGCATGATTCATTCAAGACTTGAATGTTACTTTTTGTTTTTTATTTATCATTGACATGTTTATGAAACTTATTAATAAAAATGTATTTCTATGTTAATCAATGATTTGATAAGAACTTCAGAAATTGCTTCTAGTCAATTATATATTTTGGTTTGTACTTTATAAATCAAATTACGGTAATAGGTACCTCGCACATCTTTATATTTGTTGATATATTCTGTCTCGCGATATGGTCAAACAGACTCATTCAGAAGTATACTTGAATACAGTACTCGTATATCCCAAACTGGGAAAATACTTAGGTCACAGGTATATCACAAATCAGTTTATGCTTTTACCACTATTACTGAACTAAGCATAAAGTCACATTGGCATCCACTTCTACCAGGCGATAACAAACACGTCTCAAATGTAAAGTTTCAAATAACGGTCAAGTGTTTAATAGAAGCGTTTTACCTGAAAATAAAACGCATATTAAATACTTACCTTATTTGAAACTTTAGTTTTTAACACTGCCTGGTATTTTCGACACAATGACGAGATCGCGCGGCTCATGCCCGCCGCTCTGCCTGGCGTGGATGGTAGGGGGATGTGCGAGTGAGATGGTGATATAAGGTAGACAAAGAAGGTACAATAAAGCAGAAAACAAGGAGGGGCCTATCTCAAATGTAAAGTTTCAAATAAGGTAAGTATTTAATATGCGTTTTATTTTCAGGTAAAACGCTTCTATTTTTTAATTAAATGACATTATTTTACAGGACAACGATTAATTTTTGGTTGCGACGCCATGGGGAGACTGGGGGCGACCTATCGGCTGACCACCGCTGAGCAAGATGCTGCTATTATAGCGGTGCATAGCAATCAATCATTTTTATGCACGCAAGTTACTGCCACACAATATAGCGTAAGTAGTTTTTTTTTATAATTAGCGCTTCAGCTCCTTAATTTGAATTATGTTTTTATCATTTTTTCAGTTCTAACGACAATTTAAAATAATTGCAATAAATAAATAAATATATACGTATTTTATAAGAGCATATATATAACATACACCTATATTATAGGCGAAAAATAGTAAGACATGAAAAATCGAAAAACACTATTTTTGTCTAAATTTTGTAAAAAAAAATACTTGTGAATAATTCACATGATAATTTTTTAATTTAAAATATTTTATGGTGGCTAGTTAATATTGCTCGTTAGTTTAGTTCAAGATTTCTATATTCGTTTTTTTTTTCATTATAAATTCATGACCATACAATTATATAATAATTAATACTGAATGATTAAACACCCACTTAAAAACTTAATAGTATTTTTGTCCAAGTTTGTATTTTCCTTCTTTAACGAATTAAATTACTTTTTTTTTGCCTCAAATTGGTGTTTTTAAATCCGTTATTAATTATATTTGATTGTTGCTTTTCACTTTAAGAAGCTATCTTGTGTGATATCAGAAATATTTCATGATAAGTTATTGGCTTTTTATATTGCTCGTCATGCATTACTCAGTATAATCAACAACAAGTAGGTATTTAACAAACAAAATGTCTTGTCAGTTTACCTTAAAATCCTACATACCATAATACACTCTTTATAAAGCCTATACGTCAAAAATACTACAGCAATAAATATTTATTATTGACCTTATTTATTTTTCAATCCTTGTAATTGTTCAACTAAAAGCCGACAAAACTTTTGAGGTGCCGAAATTTACAATTTGTCCTTTTGTTAACAGCTGCGTTGCTTTTGTTCATTTTAATACTGGTAATTGTCTATACATATAATTTACTATTCTAGATAAGGAATCGTTGACTTCAGAAAAGCTAGGTCAAAGCTACTAAAAACAAAAAAAATATTAGTCGTTGGCTTACGACTAATAAAACTTTTGAAGGCATGTTATTGTTATTTAGGTGTCACATAATTATGGAAAATAAATCGCTAATCGACTATTTACTATCACCACTATTCACGGTATCCCTAACGTGAGAGTATTAAATCATATTATTAAAGTTAGTATTCCAATAGCTTTGTTTTTAAAGGAAATAATGTTTTTAATGTTGTTTCAGGTATCAACCCAAACAATCCGGCGCAGATTAAATGTCGCAGGCTTGAAAACACGGATTCCGGCTAAAAAAATAGCTATAAATTTCTCCTGCACATGCTCAAGATAGAATAAGTTTTTGTTTGCAGTATTACAATTCTGTTACTATTCTTCATAAATCTGGCTATCTTATATAAAAAAATAATCAAATCCGACTAATAGTCCAGCCAAAGATTATCGCGTTAAAACAAACAAAAAACTCTTCCGCTTTATATTTATATTAGTATATAGATGGTTTACGGGCGCATCGCGCAGCGCAAATTGAAAAGTAACTCGTGAGCTTGTAAACACAAATTACTACGCGACGAGCACAACCTGTTTTTAAAATTTACTATACATAATACGTATAGGTAGGTATGGATATATATTGCGGCTGCGGGGCGCGGGCGCTTCCGTGCGCGTGAGTGGGTCGAAATAACAAAAACATATCGCACTCGCTCGCATGATTCGCGCAGTCCAACTTATACTAGTCCAAAGTCCGATCAGTCTAGGTTGATGTGTCGCTGTATGTACGATAATTATCGTACGGTTGCGAACACTGTTCCCCAGTCGAGCTGCTCTTTGACCAAATATCGCTATACCTCTCTTAAATCTATTACATTTATTCAATTGAGGACCTAGTAAGACACTTATGAAGGTCATAGCTACTGAAGTTACCAAATATAGCTTAAAAGTAAAATAAAGAATAGTGTTCTTAGAGCGTCCGCTACGTATGCGTCTATTCACACGTACGGCAACCACACGACAGCGTCGCGACAAAATAAAGTCAAGCCGTGGTAACGTGTGAATAGTGTCACTGCGGCTTTTTGCGATTGCATTGCAGTTGCGTTGTGGCTACAAAATGTTAAAATGTATGTACCGCTAGTTCCCGGTGTCACTGGTTGTGGTTGGTTGCGTTGGGGGCGGTTGCGACGTCGCTGTGGTGTGGTCGGTATTACACACGCGGTCACTAACGGCAAAATGTGGTCCGTCTGAATTCAACAATTAATTTTCATACAATTTAGCGCCCGCCCACGTTGTGTGGTTGTGATGTGATTGCGGTTGTAGTGTGGCTGTGGTCTAAAAATTAGTATAGTACGTGGCATTTGGAGAAATATACAGTAGCTTTAGCACCCGCGCGCGCGTGATGTTCACTGCATGTTGCAGATACCTTATCTAAAATTAAGAAAGGTAACATAATATCTGAGAAACAAGTTCATGGTGATTTCCCGAAACTAACTAACCATCCATTTATACAGGATGGATTCATATCATATAATAATAAATAATAATAATTTTATTACCACCAAAATAATTGTTTACAATTTTTCTTATTTACTAAGTAAGGCTAGATACAATTATGGTTAATAGATTATGAAACATCTGCTGCCGAACTAAGAATGAAATTCTTGTATTTCGACAAGCAGTGCCATATCCCCTCGAGAGTTCATAAAATAATTTGCTAGCCTATGAAAATAAATGAGTTTCTACTTATTCAGTATATGTATTAAAATTTAAGTAAGTATATATATATATATATACATATATATTAAACTGGAAAAAAAATAGTTATTAATTATTTTTTACAAAATATGGTATGTAAATGGTGTTATTGTGTATAGTGTACCTACCAAGAGTTACTCTCACTTTGTGTGAGTGCTGTGTGTCTGACAAAGTGTGTGTTGTGTATGTCTGTATGTGAGAGGGAATGACTTTGATGCTATTTGTTAGGATAAAGTTTTTTATTGTATAATTTTAAGAATATCCTCAGTTTCATTGTAAGACTTTTCTTCCAGGTACGATGTAATTTTCTTTTTACAAACTGTTTTATTAAGATTGTATATGTTAATTGTTTTATTAATTTTATTGTAGATATATGGTCCTAAAAATGAGAAAAACTTTTGTACGAAAGCTGTATTGTTTTCCTGCATTATTTTACAAACATCATACTTTCTACGCTTTTTAAGAGCTGACACGTTTTAATGATTTACATTGACAGAATGGCCTATCACAAGAAAATTCATGAGCAACAATTTGGAGATCATCAGTCAATGCTAGATTTTGGCGAATTGAGAAAGCAATATATTTAGTTTTATCTGCGTTGAGTGTTAGTATATTACTATGTAGCCACTCGTTTACTCTATTAAAACCAGACTGCGCCGCATCAAAAACTTCACTCCAAGTGTCAGCAGCAAAAAGAAGAGCAGTATCATCTGCATAAGAGAGAATCTGACCTTTGGGAAGCTCTAAGCGAGAGAGCTGGTCAATATATATTAAAAAGAGCGTAGGTCCTAGAATGCTACCCTGAGGGACTCCGTGGGTTACTGGTTGGTCCAAGCTAGCGAAATGGCCTACTGTTACACATTGGTATCTCTCAGAAAGATAACTTTCGAAGAGTTTCAGTTGAAACCCTCTAATGCCGAGGTTTTCAAGCTTGATTAGAAGTTGGGGACAGAAACCGTATCAAAAGCCTTAGCCAAGTCAATAAATATAGACAAACATATAAACATATATGTATATATACTTTTACATTTTGCGTTGGTATAGGTTATATTTCTTTCGATTATGCTCATTTATGATTCGGCTTATATTGGCCCTGATTCTGTTGTTCACGACTAAACTAATTTTAATATCACTATGTCTCTTTCTAACAAAGAACATAAGAAAAGGATGTTTGAAATTTAGTCCTGTCAAATTAGTCCAATGCTTGTTTTCAATATAATTTTAGTCGCCATCTATCGCGGTTACGCCTAAATACACGCAAAATAAGACGGCAAAGATTAATTTGACAACTTAAAATATGTTCTATCCTTTTTCAATCATGTTCGTAAGAAAGAGATGAGATGTGACTAAAATTAGTTTAGTGCGATTTACAACAGAATCGGCACCATTACCTACCTTGTCGTTGAGGTAGCCTAAAAGGCAACCAGTCGCCATTCCGATTTATTCATCGCCAATTTTCGTCCTGAGTAGCCTAAATGGCGATAAATCGCCTACGTTGGCAACACAACGCAACGAACGAATAAGGCCGGCCACATACTATAAGAAATTTCATGTCAGAAAATTTCGTACGCCCGCTTGCTGATACATTTTTGGACGTCAGACACGTCAGAATTTTCGGATAGTGTGCGGGGTCTAGAACAAAATGTATGAGGAAAGTGCCTTCCAGCGGGCGTCAGAAATTTTCTGACAGAAAAATTCTTATAGTACGCGGCCGGCCTTATTGGATAAAATACCACCGATAATATTCAATAAAACTCAAAATACACGAATTTATGAAAATAAAAATCAAAACGCAACGTCACTCTACAAGTTCCCGCCAAAAAGTTCGATGCCAATGGCCAAATACTACCAGCTGGAGGCCCTTGACTCAATAGACCGTCGTGCTAGGAGACTAGTCGGCGATGTATCGCTAACTGAGGCGAAATTAACGAGCCTTGAACATCGGCGTAAGGTTTCGTGTTTGTCGGTCTTCTATAGGATATATTTTGGAGAGTGTGCTACAGTATTGTTCAATCTAATTCCTCCATCGAAACACAAGACGCCGCCGCCGCCGGGAGAATTTCCACTCATATGTTGTCGACATCGCGTACCCGGACACAACGCTTCGCTTCATCGTTTCTTATACGAACAGCAAAGGAGTGGAACTCTCTTCCGAGGTCTGTGTTTCCCGACACCTATAACCTAGATGTATTCAAGGCCAGAGTGAATAGGCTTTTTCTGGGTAAGCGTGCTACATCCTCGGCCTCGTCATAACTCCTCATGGGGTCAGTCGAATGCATCGAGGAAATATCCCTATAGAGTAGTAATACTGAACAATATAATTCCACAACTAGTCAATTTGTCACTGAATGTGAACAGTAAGGACCACTCGCTGCGTCGTGTGTTTTTGATTTGGCCAATCAGAGTGCATGCGTCCTTGTCTTAACCAATCAGCGCACATTGTCGCCGGTGGGAAATTGGCGGAATTTATTTCAACCAAAATGAACGTCATTGCGCTTCTATAGGTTAATTGTTCCATGGTCGAATGTCAAACGCCAGCCCATTTAACATAAAAAAAAAAGCGAAAGCGTATGAAGCGCTGAGTAGTGTTAATAAAATTGTTATTAATCGCAAAGAGAATATAACGCTACGCTAAGATTAATCGTAGAGTGAAGATACCTTAATATTCATTGCCATACCTACAAACCAAAAAAATGTGCATTCCTAAACTTTATAGCATATATCGGATCATCGATAAAATATTGTTAGAATATTTTTATATATCGCCGAATCTACGAGCAGAAATAACTCATGCGCGTTTGAAAGTTGAGGTAGGTACCAACGAACGACGCCGACGATTCTTTTGATGCACTCCGAATCATGCAATAAGTGCTCGCTCGTAGCGCTCACATCAATAAAATTTGCGTTCCGATTACACGTTACAGATATCACGTCTACGACAGCCATGGATTTAATATATTAAATCCATGACGACAGCTGAGAGCTATCAAAGATAATCGCTCGCGATGCGCGCACATTATTTTTATACGTAAAGTGTAATAATATATTATCCGATTTTTACAGATATACAGGTTGTTGTTTTGGTCGGCGACAAGCGACCCAGGAGCGGTAGTACAAAATATATATTCTCCAAAAATGGACTTAATTCCATTAAATACTGTAAATATGTTGAGAAATACCTTATTTAATTTGAAATAAAATTACTGCAAAGTATGGTTACTAGGCACGTGCACAGACTAGATCTAGGCGCAAGCCGCCATCGCCCCACCCCTTTACTCCCTCGTACTCCCGTTGAGTATTATGTCTACGCTTTAGCTTATTACATGATTTCCAAAAAAAAAAAAAAAAATATTAAAAAAAATAAAGTATTTTTTTTTATATTTTTTTTAGCACCAGTATCAATTTTGTATTATCGTCCCTGAGTCGCTCGTCGCTGACCAAAACAACGATCTGTATAAGATAAATATTATTCAATTCTGAACAATTTAATTTTATTTGGGTAGTTACCAACCAATTTTCTTTTTTCTTTTACTAGCAGGTAGCCTAGAAAGGAAGTTAAATAACATAAAATAACATTATCGATAAATAAAAATGAAAGTCACAACTCTATCCCGTTGATAATGACAAGCATTTGACAGATGATTGACCAATGGCGAGTCGAAGCAGCCGGCGGATAAAATCTACGGATCCCATGATCTTCAGAATGAGGTTGCCATCGCAACCCCCTCATTCTGGGACGTAGAGTGAATATGACTAGAGTCCGTTTTGTCGTGGTCAGTTTGAGATAGAGAATGAGCTATATGTAGTTATACGATTTTTATACATGTATAGAACTGGTGTTACCATATAATTATTTTTACTCGGCTTTTGGGAAATTATTATTTGAGTTCTATAAAAAGCTTATTTAAAATTTGACATAAATTTAGAATAATAAATATCCTGGGTTCACACATATAATGCGTCAAATAAATCGTATTATTTCGTGATAAGTATTATTTGTTATTATAGCGGCAATAGAAAATTTCAACTGTCTACTTATTACGGTTCATGAGAACCTCACTGTCAGATAGACGGACTGACAGCGGACGCTTAGAAATAGGGTCCCATTGGCAGCCTTTGGGTAGGGAAGTAAAAAAAAAATTTATTTGCTTGCGTGGCCAGGTTTAGTTTAACTTTGACGGCCATTGATTTGGGATTTCATATTTACGATTTATAACGTATTAAAAAAGCTACTTACTAAATCTCGTTCAAACCAATTTTCAGTGGAAGTTTGCATGGTAAATCATATATTTTTTTTAGTTTTATTGTTCTCTTATTTTAGAAGTTACAGGGGGGGACACACATTTTACCATTTTGGAAGTGTCTATCGCACAAACTAATCACATTAGAAAAAAATGATATTTGAAACCTCAATATCATTTTTGAAGACCTATCCATAGATATCCCACACGTAAGGATTTGATGAAAAAAATTTTTGAGTTTCAGTTCTAAGTATGGGGAACCCCCAAAATGTATTGTTTTTTTTTTCTATTTTTGTGTGAAAATCTTAATGCGGTTCACAGAATACATCTACTTACCAAGTTTCAACAGTATAGTTCTTATAGTTTCGGAAAAAAGTGGCTGTGACATACGGACGGACAGAAAGACAGACAGACATGACGAATCTATATGGGTTCCGTTTTTTGCTATTTGGCTACGGAACCCTAAAAAGAACTTATTATATCTTTCGAAAACAATAGCATAAATGAATGTGATGAAACAATATTTCTTGGCATAAAGTTAGATGATAAAGCAGGATATGTAAGAAAGTTAATCCATTTTTTTTGCCTTATGGTGAACATTGCAGGTGAACATACGGCCATACAGGCAAACCACGGCTATGTATGTTCTGTCATTAGATATGGTATAATCGAGTGGGGAAATTCATGCCATTTCAATAGAGTATTTATTGCGCAAAAGCAATGCGTGCGAGCAATCTGCAATGTAGATAGTTTGACTTCTAGCAAACCATTATTCAAAAAATTTAATTTGCTGACGGTCCCTTGTTTATACATTTTTGAAATGTGTTTATTTGTTAAAATGCATATTATGCAGCTATTTAATCGATTTAGTGATGAATGTAGTCTTATAGTAGATTGCCAAACAGATTGAGACTATCAAACATAAGAACAACGCTTTATAGTAACAACTGTTATCCAATGGCTGTAAAAAATTACAATAAATTGCCTGAAAGTATTAGTAATTTACCATTAAATAAATGTAAATTATATTTAAAAAAATGTTATCATGTGAATGTTTTTATTCAATAAACGATTATTTCAATTATAAATTTTGGTATGAATAAAAATTTAAAAATCTTATAGATATAGTTTATGTTATGTGAATCTTAAATCTGTTTTATTGCTTAATTTATTTTGTGAATGTTAAAACTCAATATATTATAATTTTATTTTCTATTGTATAAATTTTTTACATTGTATTAATCAATTTTGCATACCACTTGCTGGTGAAGAGTGAGCACGTTTATTATTATGACCTTGTGTGTACCACAATTCGAGCAAAATAAAAATCATTCATTCATTCACTAGAGTGGGAGACTGAAATTTTATGTTGGCAACACAGATTTGAGAAAAGTTGGCAATACCGAAACGTCTTTGGAATGTCATTATTTATTTCGCGAACTAGTTCGCAAACATTGTAATGACCTTGAAAAACCGACATTCGAGTAGGATAAAAAATGCTAGCGCTCTGTCTCGTTTCTTAACGTGTATTTCCAATAAGTGTTTCTCTTTCTGTGTGAATGAGTCAGAAGATATCTCAAGGTCTATAGCTTTCTCTGTCTACGTTCTGGGATCATGGGATCGTCAAAATAGGTACTTATTTCCGGCCGCTATTTCTCATATCATCATAGTAAATGTCAAAAATGCTGCTATCCTTTTTCACTTATGTAAAAATAACCAAGTTAAAAAGAGATGGCAGTATTTTTATGACCTTGGCGTCGACATTTCACATATAGGCATGTTACATCCATGCATATAGGTATATTATAATGATTATTTCTATAGACAAATATTTCAGTGGGGCGATTACGTAACTAAATTTCAATCATTTTCCAATTGAAATCAGTTCATTAAAGCGGTTTTCCACAGACATGATTATATGTCTGTGTGGTTTTCTGATAACTTTTTACGTTCTGATAACTGCAAATACAAACAGTGGTTCATTAGAAATGGAACCTGGTGGGTTTTTGCGTTAAAATATCAATATGGAAAACGAGGAGCCTCCCAGGATAAAGGTAAGGACTTACCAGGAACTCCTATGGCAATCCAATGATTATGCGCACTATTATTTCACAAATCACAAAGTTCACATGCGTTTCGATCTGTAGCGTATTTCGTACTGAATGTTGCGAGGCGCGCTCGTCTCGTTTTACTCGCACACACGCGTTTGGCGATGCGTCGCCGAAGTATGTAGAAGATTCCCGAAGCTCTTTTCTCGCTTTCACATATGATGTGGGAAAAGGAGAGGAATCGGGAAGTAGAGGCTCGTCATTGAAACTCAATATGAGTAGGTTTCTACTATAAATATTATTATAGGTATTTTGGCCTAAACATCCTCCGCCGCCTTGAGAATACGTAGTGTTCTCAAAAGAAAGAAAAAATAATTAATTATAAGAACTAATTACAGATTATAATAATTACTAAAGTACTGAATATAAGATGCGGTATGATTAATTTTTATTGTGAGGGTAATGGACATAACTTGACAATGGGTCTTTTGAATGATCCATTAGAAGTTTTTACTAAAGCGACGCGGATATTTCCATCCTTGCCAGGATAAACTTGTGATATTATGCCCAACGGCCAACGTAAAGGGGGAATATCATCTTGGTGTATAAGAACCACAGTACCAATCTTAATGTTATCTTTATCAATGAGCCATTTCTGTCTAACTTGAAGATTATGTAAATATTCTATACGCCATCTTTTCCAATAGCTACACACCATCTGATCTAATAATTGTTTCCGACAACGTAAAGATATGGTTTCCTCGGACACATTCTGAAGCGGCAATGAAGTCAATGGTGAAGCCATTATAAAGTGAGCGGGAGTAAGAGGCTCCGGGTAGGGATCCTCAGATAAAATGCAAAGCGGTCTAGAATTTAAGACTGTTTCAATTTGGGTAAGAACAGTGAGGAGCTCTTCATATGTGAGGAGCTGCGAACCGATAACACGGTATAAATGAGTTTTAATCGATTTTATATTAGATTCCCACAATCCTCCGAAATGTGGGGCGCGGGGTGGAATCATTTTCCATTCAATGCGGTACTGATCGGTAAGTAGTTCTTGTAATTGAGCTTTAGCTCCGACAAAGTTAGTTCCGTTATCGGAGTAAAGAAAAGAAACAGGTCCTCGACGGGAAATGAATCGCTTAAAAGCGGAAATAAAAGTATCTGATGACACATCAGTTGCCAATTCGATGTGTACAGCTTTGGTTACTAAGCATATAAACAAACAAATATATGCCTTTTGGCTCTTTTGACCTCTGCGTCTACATAATGTTAATGGGTCCAGTATAGTCAACACCCGTATGCACAAACGCTTTGGTCTCCTGAACGCGGCAAGAGGGTAAATCAGCCATTTTTGGGCTGAGAAATGAAGGGGAATTTTTAAAACAAAAGTTACATGAATGTACTCTGTGTCTAATGACACTTCTAGCGGACAGTATCCAATATTTCTGGCGCAACAGTGAGCTCAGAAGATTGGCACCAGTATGGCAATGAGCACGGTGAAAATAGTCTATAATAAGATGAGTAACGTGGTCATGTTTAGGTAAAAGAGCGGGATGCTGAGCTTCATACGGAAGATTTGCATTTGAAAGTCTACCTCCAATTCTAATAATTTTATCTTGATCTATAAAGAGGTCAAGTTTTTTAAGAGGGGAAGATAATTTAACTTTTTGAATATTATTAAATAAATTTTGAAAATGAACTTGTTGTACAGAGCGTATTAAATATACTTCAGCTTTATTTAGCTCAGAAGCTGTGATGCGGCTGTGACCTTGATCACGAGAAATTATGCGAGAAAATCTAAGTATGTATACTATTATGCGTAATATTTTATTCCATGATGAGTATTTCAGAGCAAGCTCGTAAATTAAATTAGGCTCAACAGAAGCGGACGCGGTACAAGTAACAAGCGTTTTACTATTAAATTCAGGTAGGTCCTCACAGCATTCGGGACTAAATGGAGTGATAGGCCATTCTGAAACTGGATCTTTTAACCATTTCGGGCCGTGCCACCATAAGTGATGTGACACTAGCTGCTCAGGTAAAATACCTCTAGAGAGACAGTCGCTAGGATTTTCTATACCACTAACGTGGTAGAAATGTTTTGGGTCAAGATTTTCTTGACATTTAGCAATGCGGTTACTAACGAAAACATTCCATCTATGTGGAGATGAATGTATCCATGACAGAGTAATTTTAGAATCGGAGAATGCGAATATATTATCAATAGCGGTTCGAGCACTATAAGTCTCATTAATTAATTTAATAAGTTTTGACAGAAGAACAGCGGCGCATAACTCTAAACGAGCAAGCGAAACTACCTTTACAGGTGCAACCTTAGATTTCGCACACACCAACCGTACGTGTATGTTACCATCAGGATCAGTCACATGTAAATATATGATGCAGCCATATGCTTTAAGACTGGCATCAGCAAAACCAACAATATTTGTTTTGCAGCCCATAGAAACGGCTAAATGACGCGGTATTTTTAATGTAGAAAGAAGAGGCAATTGCTCTTTGAATTTATTAAAGAGAGAAACGATAGAGTCTGGGGGTGTTTCATCCCAATCAATATGAAGATTCCATAAATCTTTAATTAATAATTTGGCAAACAATACCACTGGGGCAGCAAATCCGAGTACATCCCACAAGCGGGCAATTGTTGACAGTATGAATCTTTTGGTGCACTTGTCGTGTAAATCAGATGTAGTAAAAGTGAAGCTATCATCTGCAGGAATCCATTTGAGGCCTAGAATTTTGAGGTTATCATTGTCTGAAAAATCTATAGCAGCCCGATTGGATTGCGGCACAGAGACCAGCAACTCCTGTGAGTTACTTGCCCATTTGGTGAGATCAAAACCACCAGCTTTAAAAAGAGAGATGAGCTCTTGAGATAAGACTTTAGCTTCTTCTAAAGAAGGAATGGAAGTGGCTAAGTCACCCATATATAGTTCACGCGAAGCTACTTCAGCAGCGCGAGGGAATAGGTTTTTCTCATCCGAGCATAACTGGCGCACAGTGCGCATGGCTAAAAACGGACTGGACTTAAGACCGAATGCAACTCGGTTAAATTGAAATACGCGGATCGGATCATTGGGATCAAAGCGGAATAATATTTTTTGATATTTTCTATGCTCATCAATAACAGCAATTTGTAGGTACATTTGTTTTATATCTGCTGTAATAGCAATGGGAAATAAGCGGAAGTTCAGTAATACAATAAACAAGTCAGATTGTAAATTGGGTCCCGTATGTAAAATATCGTTTAGTGATATGCCATTGTGACATTTAGCACTAGCATCGAGTAC
The DNA here is from genome assembly GCA_951394255.1 of Polyploca ridens. NCBI lineage: Eukaryota > Metazoa > Arthropoda > Insecta > Lepidoptera > Drepanidae > Polyploca > Polyploca ridens. The sequence continues at coordinate 11,206,927 of OX596252.1, read as the reverse complement.
TATACGAACTTTTGTTGTTTCTTTGTCTTGCCGTACGACGGGATGGTGTGGTATGAAGTACCCTTTATCATGGTCGTCAGAATCGGAAGGCAATATTTCAGATAAGTATTTTTTATCTAAGTACTCCTGTATAACCTCATTATAACTAGCGCGTAGCTGTGGATCGCGTAGCTTGGTACGCTCCAAAGCAAGTAAACGGCGGTGAGCAACGGAACGGGAATCACCTAACACGTCAGGATCCTCACGAAAAGGTAACGCGGTGCAATATCTGCCTGCGGAGTCCCGTGAGAAGTTACGAGAGAACAGCTGTTCACACTCCTTTTCGGCCGAGCTCATAAATTTTTGCGCGGGAATTTCTTCGAGCTCCCAAAACTTAAGTAGGGAATCATCTAAAGAAATAGTAAGGTCATTGGGACCAGAAATGAAAAAAGTCGCGGTATTAAAATAAGTGGATGCATTTTTATTAATATTAAAGTTAGCGGGAACGTCGCCCATAAGAATATAACCGAACACGGTTTCAAGGGCAGAAGGAGCGGGAGGTGCAATAATTTTTTGACCTAATAATAAAAATGGGAACAATTGTGCCCCGAGAACTACTTCGACCTCTCCGGGGATGTGCCACAGAGGGTCAGCGAGCGGTAAGTTACCTAAATGTTGCACTATAGAAGTCTCAACATATTCAGTCGGTAACCTGTCAGTAATGCAATCAACGACAAGAGCGGTAATATTATAAAAATATTTTTTATTTTTCGCGGTTATTTTAAATTGAACGTAGCCGTGAATAGGACGCGAAGTGGATCCTACACCCTTTATAAAAGAATTGCTAAGCGGTATTATATTTAAATTTAGTTGTTTACAACAGGCAGTTGTAATTATGTTGTTTTGAGACGCGTTATCTATTAAACATCTAACTGAAATATATTTATTGTCCTTATTAGATGCATAAACTTGAGCGGTTGATAAAAGTACAGTAGTATGGGAAGGATTTAATTTATTAAAAGAATCGCGTTCGTTATCATTATTCTTATCAACTCGCGCTCGGGTGCATAGCGACACCGGTTGAGGAGCGTCCGTAGCGTTAGAAGGAGACGCGGTCAGATGCGCGGGCGAGGCTGCGCACGGGAGCGGTCGCGGCGCGGCGCGGGCGGCGGCGGACGTCTGCGCGATGCGGTTATCGCTGTTATCAAGACGCGCCGAGTGAGAGGGACGCGAGTCGGAAACTATTTGTTGCGATTGTGAATTACTATCCAAATGCAAAAGAGAATGATGGTGTTTATTACAAGTTTTACAACTATACGAAGACTTACACTGAGAAGCAGTATGCGTAAGGCTGAGGCAGTTTACACAGCCTTTTTTAGATTTAACAAAATCTAAACGATCTTTAGTATTAAGTGCTTTAAAAGATGAACAATTAAAAATCTGATAGTGATCAGATTTATTACAAAATAAGCAAGTGCTTTTATTATTATTATCGCGTGCAAGGAAAGCATGGTGGACTGTATTTGAATTACGCGGTTGAGACCGAGAAGCGGGCGGATTATTAAGGTTGCTACCGACTGGGGCGGTTCGCGCGGAGCCAGCAATTGGCGTAGAAGTGCGGTCTAATATTTTTACTTGCGATTTAATAAAATCAACAAAATCCTTATATGAAGGAATTTCTTTATTCCTCATAAACATTTCAAAGGAATTAGCGGTTGCGGGATCTAACTTCTTTAAAGCTAAAGAAAGTAAGATAAAATCTTTCATATCTTCAATACCTAACTGATCCAAAGCAGATACAGAAGCGTGGAAAGTTTCAATGAACGTATTTAAAGACGCGGAATTATTTAATGCGGGTTTAATATTGAATAAATTAGACATGTAGTGTGAGCCTAATGCTCTTTTATCTTGATATTTTTGAACTAAGCTGTCCCAAATAGAATTATAATTATCACCGGACGGTATAATACCCGCCGTGATTTTTAAAGCATTTCCTGTTAATTTACCTACAAGATATTGTACTCTTTGAGAATTCGAAAGATCAGGATTTGAATGTATATTAGATTTAAAAGATTCAAAGAAGACGGGCCAATTTTCTATTTTTCCATCAAATGACGGAATTTGAATTGGTGGTAGTTTGATACGACCTTTATATTGGGACGGAATAGTATTCTGCGCGGACACATTCGACGTAATATTTGTCTTACTGACGATAAGAGAACGAACCCTTTCTATTCGGGTGTACACTGTATCAAATGAAATCATTTTTTTATAATCAATCTTATATTCTGGATCAAGTTGCATATTTAACGCGTTAATTGTATCTAAATTGGCACTAAATTCATGACGAATTGTACTAATAATTTCAGTGTCCGCCATGAATGTCTCTGAGGAACGAAGGTCTGCACTCGCGGACGTGGAAATATTCTTAGAAGAATCATATAAGAACGATAATTGTTCAAAAATAGCTTCATTTTTAGCTTCCAATATTTTAATTTTAGTTTCAATAGCTTCCATTGTGAAAGATTGCGTAATAATAAATTGCAAAATTACCTAATTAAAGTAAAATGACGTAGGTAAGTAGGTAGGTATATCCAACAGTTTAGGCACCTACCTATATAGGTATGACAGTTTATTTCAAGTCGACAGACAAGGCTCATAGAATGCAATTATATGCGTAGTAATAGCACAAATAGTAAGTACGTATTGCGGTTATTAGTACACCATATGATTTCGTATAATAAGATACGAATCGGTACCTATAAAATCTAAGTCCTAAAAATATGGAGGAGCGGCGGCGGTATTGAATACCTAACTACTTTTTATCACGATTGGCGTGGTAAAAATGGCGGGAGTACGAAATATCGTATTTATATAGTCTAAAACCTATTTATGAGGTATAAGACTTGCGTATTATGAGGTATATACCTATTTAGAGGCATAAAACCTATAGAAAGCGGGAAATTATACGTGATTTGATATGAAATTAAATTGCTGTAATGGCTGACTCAAAATGAATCCGCTCGAAGGCGTACCAGAAAAAATGGTGGGTTTTTGCGTTAAAATATCAATATGGAAAACGAGGAGCCTCCCAGGATAAAGGTAAGGACTTACCAGGAACTCCTATGGCAATCCAATGATTATGCGCACTATTATTTCACAAATCACAAAGTTCACATGCGTTTCGATCTGTAGCGTATTTCGTACTGAATGTTGCGAGGCGCGCTCGTCTCGTTTTACTCGCACACACGCGTTTGGCGATGCGTCGCCGAAGTATGTAGAAGATTCCCGAAGCTCTTTTCTCGCTTTCACATATGATGTGGGAAAAGGAGAGGAATCGGGAAGTAGAGGCTCGTCATTGAAACTCAATATGAGTAGGTTTCTACTATAAATATTATTATAGGTATTTTGGCCTAAACAGAACCATTTCCGAGTTTGTAATAATAGGTCTTTTTACCTATGAAATTGCCGTTCTGCAGTACTGGCCATTTCAAATCAAAATAATATTTGTTTGGCTAAGAATTCTAATTTCAAATTATTTTTATTTTAAAAACATTCTGTTTCCAAAAGTAGTAATTTGTTTATTGATTGGTGTTACATTTTCATCGCATTTCAATCTTTTTCGTCATCATAGATACGTTAAAAATTCGAGTAATTATGGAATATGAGTACCGTCGTGGCAGCAACGCGGCACAAGCGGCACGCAACATCAACGACGTTTACGGAGCTAACACTACAAACCAACGCACCACCTGTTATTGGTTTGCTCGCTTCTGTTCTGGGAATTTCGACCTGAAAAATGAACCTCGCGGTCGTCCGAAGACTTTGGTCGACAATGACGAATTAAAGGCGATTGTGGAAGCTGAAGATACACAATCGACGGCTGAATTAGCAGCAGCTTTCGACGTTAGCGTCAAAATAATATTGGTCCATTTGCGTCAAATTGGCAAGGTAAAAAAGCTTGACAAATGGGTGCCCCACGAACTCAATGATCGCCAGCGCGAAGTACGCGTCGAAACGTGCCTTGCACTGCTCAACAGACGCACAAATGAAGGAATTTTGAACCGCATCGTTACCTGCGAGGAAAAATGGATTCTGTTTGATAACCGCAAGCGCTCAGCAAGTTGGTTGGATCCTGGTTCAGCACCTAAACAATGCCCTAAACGAAAACTTACCCTTAGAAAAGTAATGGTCACTGTTTGGTGGTCTAGCGCCGGTGTGATTAATCACAGCTTCTTACCAAACGGGGTGAGCATTACTGCAGATGTGTACTGTGAAGAACTGAACACAATGATGGAGAAGCTGGCACATCTCCAACCAGCATTGGTCAATCGCTCGTCTCCGCTGCTCCTGCACAATAACGCGCGACCTCATACTGCACAGCAGACGGTCTCCAAGTTGCAAGAACTGGGGTTGGAAGTTCTCCGTCATCCGCCCTACTCACCAGACCTTGCGCCTACAGACTACTACTTTTTCAAGAATTTGGGTAACTTCTTGGCGGGAAAAAAATTCAATACCCGAGAGGCAGTACAAAATGCCTTTGAAGAATTTGTTGCCTCCCGTCCAGCCGATTTCTTTAAGAAGGGCATCAATAAACTGCCACTGCGTTGGCAAAGATGCATTGATTGCATGGGTGATTACTTCGATTAATACAAATAAAAAATACATGAAAAAATTCGTTTACATTTTTTCATACAAAACGGCAATTTCATAGGTAAAGACCTAATATTTCTACCGATTCAGAGGTTATTTCAATCTGAATTTCATTGCAATAAAGTTACGTAATCTACGTACAGGGGCCCAAGTCTGCTATTTCAATTGTGTTCCAATGGTTCCAATGAACTTTCAGTGGTGTCAAAATTGTGACATTTTATAGTTTTGGTAGTCTGCTAACCATGGATTTAATATACAAACAGGATTGAGCTCTTGGGCCAAAAACGCGAGCAGAGAGAGATAACGCATACCGAGGCTGTTTATCCCATTCTAATAGGGTGACCAAACATTTTTATAACGAACAGGAAAGTTGGATTTGAGAGATAATTTTTGTCCGGTTGACACTTCTTCTTCCTAGTCGTGCACTCTTGGCAGAGTGGTCGTGGTCATTGTTAGTCCCTTTCGCGCACAATCGCTGCATTGCAAAGTTCCTCCAATTTTGTCTGTTTGTGGCGTTTTGACACTAGTTGATTTCAAATTATTGTTTGTATTACAAAAATATTAACATTATGTTACTTAAAATAGTGAAATAATAATTTATAGAAAAAATAAGAGATAAAACCATAATGAAAAACTATAGATATCGAGATACTTTTTCGCGAAAACCCATTATTTGAAACTGAACATTGTTATGTTCTATGTGGGTGTTGAATCGTGTACGCACGATTAATCAAGATATAAATTTCCAATATTAGCTGACCTCTCATTGTACAGAAATCCTATACAATGCGAGATCAGTTTATACTGGAAATGTATAGCTTGATGTGTAGCCGTGTATACCCATGTTTTTGAGAAAAGTTATGATTAATTTTTGAGTTACGTTTTGTGTCGAATCATCAAATATTACGTATGAATAGGCAAGGGTGCATGCAGAATTTCGTTCTGGGACCACGGCTTTTCCCCTTGCTCTTTTTTCAGTTTGCTCTACAGAGCTGTTATTTGGGAATTAAAATAAAGCAAAGGGAAATAAAACTCGAATGTGCTTGACAAAGTAGGTATTTATTAAAATTAAACACGGCTAAACAAAATCGTTTTATTTAGTTTCTGCCTTAGGCCAATCTCACTGCCTAAGTTTCTGAATGCATTACATTTCGCGTGGTGAATAGGTACGAATTATTAGCCAATGCTTTTACTAGTTACAGTTTTTGCGGTTCTTCATCTGTTATGCATTGGAAAGGATGCGGTGGAATAATAAGATGTTTCAATCTTGTGGAAAACATTTGTTTTAATCGCATCAAAATTGCATTTTTGCTTCTTTTCTTCTTTCGATGGAAAGCTGTAACAAACATAAAAAATAATGCTATTTCAATTATGCGATACATAGGTACAAATAATTTATACAATAGGTACACATTACAACATACAATAAACATTATACTTAGTTTTAAAAAGAATTACACTAACTTTAGTGTCTTCCGTCTACAATTTTTTTTAATAAACCATGGTCAAACTACTTATGACTCACCATTGTTAGTAAATAAAATCATCGTTATTCCTTACTTGTGAAATAAAATCCCACAACCAGCACATGATTCACTTTTACATGTCTTGATACAATTTTTTTTCACCATTTTCACGATAAAAAGTATAAACAAAATGCGTTTCCACAAAACAACAGAAAAAGTCGCCATGTTGCCATGACACCACTGATATCAGATTTCAGTGCTACCAGAATAATTTTATGATAGCTACCAAACAATCATATTATTTTGATTATTTTACTTAAATACAATTATTTATTATTATGTACAGATGTAAACCTACAAAATAAAATGATTTAAAACTAGTTTAATAGCAAAAAAATATTTATACGTAATATATTTTACTTGTTGTGGTGAAATATTTTCTACCATCTTTAACATTTTTATCTTTTGGCAATTGAGGAAAAGGGACAAACGGCCTCGGTTCGGGCTATCTCTCTCGGCTCGTTTTGCCTCGGCTAAGATAACTAACAAAAGTAAACCCTAACAGTGCATGACTTATGGTTTATTTTTGTATGATAAAATTTTTGGAGAGTTCAATCCTGTTTGTATATTAAATCCATGCTGCTAACAGGCTAACACAATCGCGTCAGAATGGCGCATACGTAGTATCTCTATGTAATCTGTGAATGGCGGCATAATGGTCCCACATGCCTCGATATTTAGGGAAATTTCAAATGTATGTAAAACCATAACTACTTGGTTTTATTTTAATGAAACAAAAACTAGTGTATTTGTATACATAATTGCTCTACTGTTACAAACTTTCAAGCGATTTTGCATACCTAGTAACATTCCTCATTATAAATTAATATTATATTGCTTTCGATCGAACACTATCTTGCCACTGCAAAAGCAGTGTAGAATCAAAGGGTACCATTAATAGAGGTATTAGAGGTCACTTCTAGGCTTTCTTCAAACTATTCCACACTGGTACTAACATTTGGAAAACGGAAGCGGGAAATGTAAATGAATATCAAAATATTGTGCAAAAATACTATAATGATATATAATATTTTAAATATAATTAAGTCCATTATTACTAATAAATCATTTTATATCACTAAACAGTCATTACATTTTAAAATTACAACTTTTTTCTTACTTAGGTAAAAGGCACTCATACTTGTCGATTATTAGATTTAATTTAAGCAGGGGTCACTTCTGTTTTAATCTTATCTTCTTTTCAGGGCTAGATTTATGCCCCAGATGTATGGCAAATAAAATTTAATCCAAGAAAAGTGTAATCGCCGTATTGACCTTATCCAAATGGATTCCTATAATAAATGTAAATTATTTCAACGATAATATTTTCTTAAACGGTTCATCTTACAAATGACGCATGACGTTAGTAATTATAAGTGAAAATAATATATCAAAAACTGTAACATCAGTGAAACTTTCAGGCATTTTCATCAGCCTAATCACAAGTAGCAAAAATGCTATAGTGTATAAATACAAAATATAGATACATAGCTTATTCATATACATATTTAATTTTCTTCATAAATATGGCATTATTTATTTTTAAATGACAAGGATACAGGTGACCCTCAGCTTATGTTAACCTACCTATTGATAAAAGTTTTATAAATAGAGTAAATAGATTGATTAGAAAATCTTCTCAAGCTGGAATATTTTATATTATTTAACATTTCTACTTATTATTTTACTATACAAATTATGTTATGGAATTAAATTATATACATTTTATTAAAACAACCAGGAGTATAATCTTGTATAAATGTTAGATAGTATAACAGCATATCAGAATATTTAGATATAAATAATAGTAAAAGGGAATAAAATATATATTTTTATAGAGAATTTACAAAGCTGGCCGTCCTGGTACACACAGCTACACATCAAGCTATACATTTCCAGTATATCTGATCTCACATTGTAAAGGATTTCCGTACAATGAGAGATCGGCCTATACTAGAGATGTATAGCTTGATATGTAGCCGTGTGTACTAGAGCTAGTGTTGCCAGGTGTCCCGATTTGCGCGGGACGTCACGATTTTCAGGGATCTAGCGACACGTCTCGACTAACCCTTGATCGGGACGCCGAAAATCCCGATTTTTCAATAACGTCATTAGTCAGTACTATATTCGATAATTTTGTCAGGAAAATCGAATATAGATAACTGTTACTTAGTACATCAAAATATTTTTACTTTCATAGAAACTATGTAAGTAAAAATATTTCGACGGACATGGCAACACTAACGACAGCCCACAGCCAAAACCATGTTGTAAAGTTAGATCTTGCTCCCAACTAGATCGAAAGTAATGGGCAGAAGGTAGCGTACACTAAAGAAGGGTTTTTCAAAATGCTGTCCCTAATATGGTGACATTTTGAGAAAATTTGCGAGAGCGCTCGTATTATTTAGCATAGTGCATGGATAATAAGACATCGATAGATTTAGCTATTGTCTCATCTCATCAAATTCAAAACGTGACAAACACATAAATTCCGGTTTTGTACTGAACATTCAAATTATATACAAAATATGACTACAAAAATATCAATAGTGTTTAATTAAATTTGTACATACCACAAGAAAGTGCCTATTTTATTATGCTGTTAATATTGGACATACTATAAGAATTCAAATGCTATTTTGATATTATTGCTTTGTTTGTTGCCTTGTACGGAAGACCAGTACGTGGATTACGTAACTTTGTTGCAATCGGATTCACATTGAAACAACCTCTTAATCGGTAGAAATATTTCAAAATCGAAAATGGTTGCACTTCCAATAAAGCACTGTTTGAATAAGCAGTTACCATAACGTACAAAAGTAATCGGAAAACTCGATAATTGACCCGGTTTCAATCCAAACTGATTAAACTTATTGCAACAAAGTTACATAATATCCCCGCAAAAATATATTGTTTCACTGGAACAAAAATCTAAACTAACATGCAAGAACTTTGACAGGGTTAGCTTAACCTATTAAATGTACACATGTTATACAGATTATTTGAGCATAATGTGCTATAATATAGTAAGCTACAAAGCAACATTTTGTAAAATAAATGTGCGTTCATTTACCATGTGCCACCAACACCAAGCTGTATTAAGTTAATTAAAAGCTCATCTAACTACAACCTTTGCTAAAATTTCAGTTCATCACCCACTGTCATATTTGCCCTAGTTAATTACGAGGGATCAATTCTTGCACGATCACATTTACATTTGAATAAAATTAAACATATTTAGTTAAATAGAATAGGTAGTGTTGAGTAACTGTCGTAAATATGTAATAAAATATATGAGTACCTACCAACTGCAGTAGCCTAAAATAATTTTAAGGTTTTGCC